>VWZW01004088.1:622937-633365 GCA_013397115.1 Edolisoma coerulescens
AACAAACAACTCAAGAGAAACCACAGTTCATCATCTACAATGTGGCTGCTGCCTCAAAATTTAAACTAGCTTAGAAACTTTAGTGCACTTAACTGCATGACCTCGTCACCCCAAAACAACACTGCAGAATGAGCTTTTGTACCTGTGCTTTTAATACTAAATCACTTTTTAACTACCTTTTTTTGTCCCACCCTGTTAGGTTTTTGAAATATCAATAGACTGTTCTGCATAAAGTATAAGCTAATAATTCTACTGGCAACAATGACGATAATTTTTCCTCTCCCTACTAAAAGCAGCTTTTATGACATGAAGCAGGGCATAGGTAGTTTCACAAAAAAAGGTATTTTATTATTCTTAGCAATATTCACCTTGAAGGAATATGAGGAAAGCATACACTTTTTACAGACAATATATAAACATGTTGTACATAATTAACAATAACTTAGTTCACTAATCCAAAAATAAGCAAAATAAAAATTAAAATAAAAACAGAAAATACTGAAGAATTTTTTTATGCTGATACAAGTACAAAATAATTTAAATCTCGACTGCCGTTGTCTATGCTGCAGTGACTGACAATATATTGCACTTTGTCAACTGTATCAGTAATCCCTGTCTTTCACCCACATCCCTTCCCCTCTGCCCAAATCCTACAGAAATTTGAGTTGGGTACAAATAATGTACAACTGTACCATTGTAAAAGGTAAAAAGTAAAAAGGACCTAATTTTTTACCTCAGTAGATTAAAAATTCTTATGATTTCTCCCAACCAATTTAGTTTTCCATTTATTTCCACTTCTTTACAAAGTGCACCTATATGCCTACGCAGACCAAAAAAAAGGAGGAAAGCAGGATTTTCATGGCTGCTTGGTTCTTAATTATAAAATACTAGAATTACAGGTTTAAAAAAATTTACATACATCCATTTTTTGTTTCGTTCTGTTTTTTTCTTTAAAGCAGGACTTTTGCAGTAAAGATACAATTTGGCTTGATCCAAAAAAAAAAAAAAAAGAAAAACCCAACAACAAAATAGTTAAAATTTTAAAAAATAAAATAAAAAGCTTGTCACAGAGTTAAGCTTACGTGGTTTACATTATCAAACCCCTCTGTTCATTGGGGCATTTTCATCAGAAGTATAGCTAAATATGTACACTGTATGTTATACTGGAGCTTGTGTTCACGAGAGGCATCAGATCATAACAATCAATAGAATACACTTCACATTTGCAATAGCTTTGTTTTCGGTCATTTACGTACAATACGGTTTCATAACGGGAGATTTAAATTAATTTTTTTCTTCTTTTTATTTTTTTTTTTCACATAAAATCCGCTACGGAAAACAGACGTTCCCATTGGAACGATGCTTTCCCCTCATCAGCTGTCGCTGTGTCTGGGACGGATGTGTGAAGCTCAAACTGATTGTCTCTCTTTTTCCCCTCTCCAGTGATCTCAACCTCATTTCTGCCCTTCCTCCCTGTGAAGTCCACCGGGGCCTGGATGCCTGAGACAGCAGGCGCTGGCTGCGTGTGGATGTGGTGGCCACACTGCCCGAAGTTTACCCAAGCAGCTAATCTGCATTTTTAAGCGACAGCTGCCAACACAACAGAAAAAAATGCTTCAACCTCTAAAGTCTGCGAGCAGGATGGTTTTTGTGCCCCGTGATGGTTTTGGCTGTGCTAGAACTTAGCTGCGACACAGTTTTGGTAAGTGCCTGTATCTCACCCCTTGCTAATGCAGGATTGCCTTCCCCAGAGTTTTTCCCCAACAGTTTGTCTGACCTAGGTTGTCTGGTTTGAGGAACAATAGGGTAGTTGGGAGAGGGGCTCTTTTTTAAAATAAATCTTTCATGTTAGGGAGAAGAATGAAGGAATTGTGTCAAAATAATCACCATCTTGGGCATATTAAAATCCCATATTATGGCTACATTTTTGCTTTGTTCCTCGCCCTCGCAATCTTTTCCCCCTTCCTAGTAACTTTGGTATGGAAGATAGATGGAGCTAATCCAAGAGGGCTGTCGAGTACATTTCCCCTCTCCTCCTGTTTTGAAGGCAGCTTTTTCTTACAGGGTAGCCATTGCAAATGACAGCACAAAAACATGCAGTCAGAGGGATTGAGGCTTTTTGTGGAAAACAAAATAAATATGACTTTGTGTCTGATTTTAAAAATTACACTTTAATAAAGATGTCCTTTTCTTTCTTTTTTTTTTCTTTTTTTTTTTTTTTGGCTTTTTTTCTTCTTTTTTTCCCCATCCCAAACAAAGTCCGCAATAGAAATCCAGCATGTCTGGCTTCCAGTGAGCCAATTCCATCCTGGGAGGCTGCTTATATCTCTTTACAATATTCACAGTAATAACAAAGAGAGAAAAGAAAGGAAAGCCAGTTCCAAGCCTTCTCTTTCAGCTTCTGCCATCTTTTGCTTCCTGCTGGACCATTAAGTATCAAACAGGTGAGTTCTTTTTTCTTATACCTGAGGGGGCAAAGTGCATTACAGGCACCACTACACATTTCTGCAGAAGACCCATCATTTGCAAGGTTTTAGTCCAGCATTAAGAGTTAAACCACATGGGAGCAAAGGTCTCCTTTTGCCATCCCTACATTCTCCTCTTGGCAGAACATTGTCTTACTTGGCGTCATCTTAGGCAAAGTCCCATGTTCTTAATATCTGGGTGAGTCTCTTGGTCATCAGGTTTTATCCCATGGCTGTAACCATGCTGGATGGGTGTGGGTGTCCAAATGAGATGCTGGAAGATGGGTGGATGGGGGTAGGTGTTGGTAGAATGTGTCCAGAGTGGCTGAAAGGGGGCAAATGCCCCATGGGTGCCATGTGACTGGCGAGGGCAGCAGCGCTGAAGGGAGACGACTTCTCCTGCATGCACTTGGACAGTTCCTCAAAACACTCAGAGCCTTTCTTGCTTTTCTTTGATTTGTTGGACATTTTCCTATTTCTGGTCTGAATTCCTTCCTTTTTCATGGTCAGAGGCCTGTTCACCTGCAAGAAATGAGAAAATCAGGCTCATGCAGACAAAATGACCTTATTGTGCAAAAATGAAAATATTTGGACAGCCCCCATGTGTTTTTCCTGGATGGAAACCTTTTTCTGGCCAAAAAAAATGGTGTTTCTCTCTGCAGAACTTGTTTATATTGATTTGTTTAATAAAACCACACACACAAAAAACCCCTAGACATGAAAAACAAATTGAACTGAATTTGGCAGCTGATGACTCTCTTTCCCGTAGGCTTACCCTCGGTCCTCATTCATTTCCTAATAGAAGATCAAACTAGGAGGCACATGCTGACCCAAATTCAGTCCTGAGACATGAGCAATCTTGTACCAGTAACCTCTGTTACTTACAGTGTAAATAACGTTCCAACATATCAAGTGTTCCTGCTTAGGATTAATTTCTTTAAAAAAAAATAAAATAATACAACAAAGCCTGAGATATAATTACTTTTTTACAAGTCAAAATGAAGATAGCCCATCAGGATTAGTTTTTGCACAGATCCCATTCCAAATGGCCTCTGTTTCTGGAGGGAAACGGCACACAAAACCCACTTAGTTAAAACCAAGTGTGGCAGCTCTATTTTGCCCGGTTTGCCCAAGCGTTAGAAGCCAAGCTCATACATTGTAATGTCACTGAACTTAGCATCACTATGCTGACAAAGAACGGCTGTCACTTCCCAGGGGAACCTTAGAGACGGGGGAAGGAATAAAACAACAACCAAGCCCCTGAAACCAATAAAAGCCTAGCGTACACCATGCAGTTAAGACATCAATCCAGGCTAGGCAAGCAGCGACACATGAGATGAGTAAATACTCACATTGTGCAATTTATAGTAGAGTCCGCAGGCATTGCAAACTGGGTCCCCGTTTGCATTACGTCGCCATAAGGTCGTGGTGGTTGTCTGACAGTTGGCACAACAGGTCCCTGCTCTCCTGGCCGCTGACTAACCAAAAGCAAAAGAAAATTAAAATGTATCACCAGGCGGAGGGAGATCATGAGAAAGGTCAAATTGGACTCAATATTTAGTTTGGGGAGAACTAGTTACTAAGATTTTGCAGAGCATCACGGCCGGAGGAAAGCTGCTGTCAGTCTTACAGTTTATGGCCGTTATGTTTTTGTTTAAATTTAAATATTCTCCTATGCAAACTGCAGTTTCAAGCCCTGTGGCACTCTGTGTGCAAGGGAAGTAAGGAGAGAAACAATGAATCTCCGATTCCACAAACAAAAATTTTAGAGGGCGGAAAAATATTCTTGACTTTTTCAAATTTTCCCTTTGCAGCATTCTAGAATGCATCATGAAAATGCATTTGCTTTTTTTCTTTTTCTTTAGTGACCAATTCAGTCTAGGCCAATGTTGGGACTGTGTTTGAAAACAGATAATCTTAAGAATGTGATTTTTACCCTTACTCTGGCCCTTGAAAGGTGGACACAAAAGAAAATGAACCACATTGCTTAGCTGGGTGCAGTATTTATCAGAGCCATCACTGAAAATTCAGTTTGCATTTACAAGTGAAAGGGAGAAAACAAAACCGGCTCCAACTTTCTTTAAATATTTAGCAAACCAAATTTCATGCCTTGCGGCAATGATTCCGCTGACCCGTCTGCCACCTCTGTCCCTGCTTAGTTCCTTGGCTGACAAGCCCTCAAACAACTGTCTTAAAATTAAACAAAACCACCAAAAATCCACCACCCTTTCCTAAAACTATTGTTCTGCTGAAACCAAGGTGAGGGCAAAGAAAAATGCCCAAACATTCACCCACCTCCCAAAACAAGAACAGGAAAAGCGGAACAGCAGGCGGCCGTGATTCCTGGATGGGCCCTTGTCTAGCAGACCCCACGATAAAGCGTCCTTTGTGCATGGACAGTGATGTATAAAGTGTTATGGACACACTAACTGCACCCCATATTTTGGGAAATTATTTTGTATTAGAAACCTTCAGCCCTGCCCCTAGAAGTGGTCAAAATACCAAGTCCATTTTGTGCTACTGAATTAATGCTGAGGACTCAGTATTTTCTTCAATTGGAGTTTACTTCCTAAAGCGTATCAATCGTGGTCGTTCCCCGGGGTCCTTGCTCCCTGGATATTTCTGCAGTTAGCCATGGAGAGCCGTGGGGTGAAGCAGCAGCAAAGCTCACAGCAAATCTCCGTGAGCACAGAGCCAGTCCCGGGGCAGTGGGATTCCCAGAGAACTCCGTGCGCTTCCCTGCCCGCCGGCCCCGGTGGGGAGTCGGCGCCGCTGGAAGCACAGCCCGGCCCGCTCACCAAAGAGGAGCACAGGGTTCTGTTCTCACTTGCTCCTGATTTACACCATGGCCCTCTGTAACTTTCCCAAAGCTGATGGACAGTTCAGCAGCTTTAGGCAAGAATCAGGCCCTCGGAGACTCATATATTTCGGTGCCTTACTCGCCTGTGAGAACAGGCCAAAGGCAGAAAGAGGGGGTACCCCCTACTGCAAATGCACTCATGCAACCCAAACACAATTAATGCCAGACGTCCAAACGCTGACATTATTAATACGATCACTTTGCTATTGCATGGCAGATGAACAAATTCCCAAAGATGGCCATCTCCTCTCCCCAGCAAACAAGCAAACTACAGTGGAAAAAGGGGCAATAAACAAAGCTGTAAATCAATTAAAACAAAACAAAACATTTAAACAACTACACTATAAGAAAACCTCTCTAGTGCCCCCCAAACCCTGCACAGTGAGCTAAGTATAACAGTCTCCCAACACACTGGAAGGTGGAGACGTGTTTGCATATTTGAGATGGCTTACTGATACTCAGCTATGCTGCTTAACTCTATGGCCTGTCCCATTCAGCCTGGAAAGCACTTGAGCCTGAGAGACGATAATGTTACACTGTTGTCTTAACATTTTTCTATATGTCAGTCACTTTAGAAGGCAAGTCATTAAGAAGCTTGCATAGCTGAAATTCTGACTCACGACAGAAATCTTCTGTATCCCATCCCAGTGTTAGGACAGTAATGCCAATTTTCTGCTCTCTAAACCTCATTGAAACTTGCCCACGAATAGCTAGGAGACTTAGGCACCATAAATCACAAAGCTCCAAAAAATATATTTATTATTCTTAGCATTTTACGCATTATTTGTGGAGTAGAGTGTATTAGAAATTTCAAAACAGCAAGCATGACTGGCAAGGCTTGCCTATAGAAACTCTCTAAAGCTTTTAGAGTCAGGAAACAGATACACAAAGTTTCCTTATCTTTAACGTACAGATATCCGGATAGGAAACTACTACCAGGAGCTTAGAAAGGACTTTTTTTTTTAAATCAGTCAAATGAAAATACAAAGTATAGGTGACTCCATGGAAAAATAATAGGATTTTTTTTTAACAGTAGGGGATTGTCTGGGGAGGGAACCAATATTAATATTGCCAGAGAATATAAGAGTGAAAATTACTTCATGGCTTTTATACAAATACTTATTAAGTAGGGAGCAGTAGCTTTGACTCATCTGATTTGTTTTGCTTTTCTGGAGCTGGAACTTTTTTTTAGTACATGGTGGAGGACATTCACGCTCATAACCCTTTCACTCCCAGTGTGTGCCCAAACCGTCCCAAGAGGCCAAATAAATGAGGAATTAAATTAAAAGCTGTCATCCGAGGATAAGCGGGGAGACGGACACCCGATATCCCGCACGCATTGTGAGCGGCAGGGAGGCTGGGGACAGAGGCGGGCTCGGTGGTCGGAGCGGGGATGGGGGCGGAGGGGGAGATGTGCCCCGAGGCACGGCAGTGACCTCGCCGTGACTGACCCCCGTGTACAGTACAGCTCGGCTCCACGCAGGGGCTGAGCAGAGATGAGGCACGACTGACTTGTGCCTGTGTGTGGTCCCTTTGCCTTATTTATCCCCAAACCCAGGAGAAATAGAGACACCTACCAGCCTTCGCTTGGGTTTAATGAGAGGTCGGTTTTGACCGTTCATTTTGTGGTAGAGCCCGCAGGCGTTACACAGGTAATGCCCGGTGCCGTCTCTTCTCCAGAGAGGGGTAGCAGTGGCTCCGCAGTTCACACACTCTCTGCCTTCTAAATGGAAACACGAAGAAACCGGATTTCTTTCTTTAAAAACAAATTCACAAAATCTTTTTGCATTGTCCTTTAGGCATTTTTCAGGAGTCAAAACAGTTGTGTTAATTCTGTCAATTAAGCGCAATCAGACAGCAGTGACATCTACAGCACATGCAGCAAGGAGCTCAGTGTTTCGAGAACTCCCAGGCTCCAGTGAGTATTTTATGTCACGATCAGGAATAGGCAGCGCTCTCTGCAAGGTGAGAAAGAGTGACACTCGTATTGTGTCAGATGGAAGTTATCGTTTCAGCAAGAACTCCCTCAGTCTGCACTGGGCACCGCTCCCCTCCCGTATCTATTGCACTCCGGTGGTGAAACCCTGTGTTCCCCTGCCACAGAAACACCCGTGCACGTGCGCACAAACACACACACACCTGCAAGCACACAACACGTTAAAAGAGAGAGTCAGAGGAAGAGGTTTTCTAGAATTAAATCTAAGCAAAAAGACCTCCAATTCTGCACTTTCTTTTTTGTTGCAAATGCTACAGGATGAGAAAGCAGAGCTGAGCAGACTGGGAATGGGTACAGAATATCAGAGGCTCAGCTATGATTTTTGTTCTAAAGGCAGAAAAACGCTGTTAATGCTGTTCATTGAGAAAGTTCAGTTTCACTGGATATTGCTGTAAAAAACAGGCTTATGAGTGCTTTTCTGTTTCTGTGATTTTTCAACAATCCAGTTTGGATTTGGTAGGGAGCAGTTTAACTTCATTATTAGTTTTAGTAGTACAATGTGGTAAACATGGCATTGTGGAATGGCTGTATTAAATAAAACACAACATGTAATTCCTAGATATCTGTTTCTGCATCAGAAAGCTTCCTGCTAAAAGTTCATTTGCCTTGGATGGTTTGAGGGCAGGTCTGCTTAATATAGAAATCTCTCTTAATACAGTTTATGCAAATCCTACAGTATTTAACTGGAAAGGAAATTCTTTTTGCTAATAACTGAAGCAGGCCATGCTGAGTTCAGCGGGGCTTGTGTCTGCTTTAATCTAGGGAGTGGGTAGCTTTTAAACAACACAGTCTAGAGTGAAAAATGAGGGGAGCTCTGCAGCGCTGCATTTGTAGCTTTTGTCCCTCCTAGGGCAGGAAGCTGCAGGAGTCGTCCTGTCGTGAGTCTTAGTTTTCCTACAAAAACACTGAGTGGTCACGAACTTTCCCCAGTTCCTTGCACTGGGAGCTCCCTTACAGAGGGAAAAAAAAAAAAAAAAGAAGCAACTGTAAAACAAAACAAAAAAGGTCCTTGCTTCTTTCTTCCCCCACCTAAAAATCATCGGCAGCTACAGGACAAAAATAAAATAAAAAAAAAAAAAGCTACTTAGGATCCCTCTATCTTTAGAGACCTGGATCTTGAATCGGTTTCCAAACTCAGGAGGTTTGGGCTACCAATTGCCTGTAGTTTCTCTTCTACGCACTACCGAAAAATACATACATGCAGTAGCAACTGCTTGGAAATAATGGCAGAGAAAGAGTGTATTTGTTTTCCCCTCCGAGGAATCATTTGAAACAGTACTGGTGAGCTTGTAAAATAGCTGGTATTTTTGTTGCAAAACTCATAAGAGATCATATTTCTAAATTATTGTCTACTTAAATAAAAACATGTAGTGTATTCATAAGCAAATATGTTCAATAGAATACACATGCAAATGCCTATAGAGCCATTTATTTTTAAAGAGCTGTCTAAATTCAGTCCCAATATACTGCAGTTCCTTTCCTTGCGTTGGTGAGAATGTTAAACCAAGAAGATCAGTAGAATTACATCAATTGTCATAACTTATGTCTAGCTGTATAACGACTGTGATTTCAAAGTGGGGTCAAAACTTTGTCCATCCCCTAGTTTGCAGATTTAGGACTGCACTTTTAGAAGAAATGCAAGGAAGGGCTATGAACATGGGAAAGGTCTGCAGGCAGTCGTTTGGAAGCAGAGATATATGTGATTCAGGGTAAAAAAAAAAGAAGGGGGCGGGGGGGAAGTATCTTCTAATTAAAGTTAGGCCGGAGTAAGTCAGCAATGACTGGACACCTTAGTCTTTTGCACTGGTATGTAAACTATATTTGAACTTTTGCTCTTGTAAAATGCGAAGGGAAGAAGGCCCTCTGCGATCTGAAAGCGACCGGCCAGGGAAGTTTCGCTTTCATCTTGTACTGGGGCCTTGGGTGGTGTTAATGGAGAGACGTGGAAATTATGGAGGGAGAAATACCTATCGCTGAGAAGTCCCCATGTGTCATCCATGGGGCTTTGCCTGACTTGAGGGAGCAGGGTCGAGCCTGAGCCCCTCGGGAGGCCGAGGCCTGCTTTTCTCCGAGGAAAAGGGTTTGGGTTTCTTTCTCCATTTAAATCCCTCTTTGTACAACGCGGTCTGCTGGCTCAGACTGCCCCGGTCCCGTGCCCCGCGGCCCCTTCAGCGCCCTGGGGCCAGTGCCTGGGTGCATTGGCACCCACAGGAGCCCGGCCCAAGCTCCATCTCCTAGTTTTAAAAACCCAGAAAAGCAAAACCAAGCAGTCACCTGTCCCTCTGTCCCGAAGAGGGCCAACACAAGCACCCAGCCTCGCAGCAGCCCGCACCCTCACCCCAACAGCCGGCGCAGCCACCCGCACGCAGCCCCGGGAGCGCGGCCCTTCCACCCGGGACACGGTGGGGAGGCCACGGGGTGCGACACTTACCCGAACAGGACCTGGCCTTGCTCCGCGGCTTGGGGGTGAAGCTGGACGCGGGGCCCCCCAGAAAGCTGCCCGGGTGGAAGAGACTGCTGCTGTAGTCGTGGGCTGCCGGCACGTAGGAGGGGTAGGTGGGGATGGGGTGGTGGGTGGAGGGCTGGGCCCCCATGCTGGTGAGGCTGCTTCTGAGCGGGCTGGCGCTCTCCATCTTCATCCCCTCCGACAGCGACACTTGGTACTTGATGCTGTCTTTGTCCTCCTGCCGAGCCCCGGCGGAGGAAGAAGGGGAGGCGGCGCTGGTGGAGTTGGGGTCTGGGGACACTTCCTTGGGAGGGGTCGGGGGGAAGCCGAAGAGGTGGGAGCCGGAATGCGAGGCCGGGGTTAGCGAAGATACGGAGGCGGTGCTGGAGGTGCTGCTGCCCGGGTACACCGAGATGGCCCCAGGCGCTCCGGCCGCCGAGGGGTGCAGGGGTGTCTTGGTGAAGGGGCTGACGGTCCAGGGGTTGTGGTGATGGGCAGACAGTGCCGCCTTGCTGCTGTCCAGCCAAGGGATCCCGGGGCTGTGGATAAGATGAGGCCGGCACATTTGACTCCCGGTCAGGCGGGCTGTAGAAACACAAGAGCGTTTGGGATCAGCATGGGGCGGCTCAGCCCGGAGCGGCTCGGGGGGGACCCCCGCCCC
>VWZW01004089.1:0-19855 GCA_013397115.1 Edolisoma coerulescens
TTGGGGCCTGCGGGGCTGAGGGGGACGGGCCGGGACCTTCACCAGGAGCGGCTGTGGGGACGCTCCGAGTGACAGAGTCTGTGCTGATGTAGGTGACGGAGCAAAGTTTACAGGGTTCTAAATTGCTGCAGTGAAATATAGTTCCCAAACCTGCTATACCAGAACTTATGTTTCTCCCTTTTTGCACACGATCCAACTCCCCCAAAGAAAATTCCAAAAAAAAGCACATATTCTACGCAGATGAATTTTGTAAACATATTATCTGCTGTTAGTTACGATATATGATGGGTTTGTGTAATGCTTGGCCTTTTTAAATAGCTTTGACATGACTTATTGAAGACACTGATTTGCTTTGGGTTTCGGGGGGGGTTTTTTGCAGAATGTATGGAAGAAATGATACATGTGGTAGCATGTAACAGACTGCATTTTAAATAAGGAGCAAACAAAGCATGCTAGCAATCTTTCCTGAGAGAAGACTAAAGGGGTTGCCATGGAAATTATTCTAATTTATGATCCACTACAACAACAAACATTTAATTTGTGATTTTTTTGTTCAACCTCTAGATCTCATTGGAATCTTGCAAAGATAGTCAGGAGTACTGCATTATGTTTTCATAGACTTCATATATTTATTATTTTTCTCATAGTTTATAAAAATAAAGTAGCTAAATTTAGATTTGAACAGCTGTGACGGTTGAGGTAGTCCATGTCACATGCTGAACTTTTAGCTAAAATCCTTGTTTTATTAAAAGAGGGGTTTGTGCAGTGGTGGAAAAAGCAATATAATTCCAGAAATATGCAGCTAATTTTCAGCTTTGTTGCCCTACCATTTCATGCAATAGAAGAAATATTAAGAATTATATTGACATTAAATAGTCAATCTTTGAACCTATGTTTAAAAGATTTGCCTATGCTTGAGAGCTCAGATTGTAGCCTAGAGCCACATTTCCTACGCAGCCTTTGTACAACCTTCTGTTATTCTGCTAAGGAAAAATTTACTCAAGAATAAAGTTTCGTGGCAACAGCAATATTGTAGATTATTTCCAATGAATTAATTGCAAATTGCTTTTTTTTACTCACTCTACTATGATAGCAATCATCATCCCCACTTCTGCAACTCAGGGCCTTCAACAAATTTTAAAAATGCCCATTTGGAGGTTTTGAAAGCCTACCTTTCACATTCCAATTGTGTCTTCTGGGTAAGGTCAATTGAGAAGAAGAATTTTAGTTGACAATTTGGGGTTTTTTTAAGTAAAATCTAAACTTCCATTACTGGTTAAATAGAAAGTTAATATTTCCAGTAGAGAAGAAGAAATATTAGCAAGAAGGCCTTCTGAGCATAGATTTTAAAACAGATCAATTTCCTCCTCTGTTTGAAGCTATGAGAAGAATTGATTTTAAATAAGGATATTTAAGATGGGAAGTTTTTCACCAGAAAACACAGCATGTGGTTGGAACAATAATTGCAATATTTGCCTTAAAGTCCAATTATAAAACTAACCCAAACATCAGCATTTCATTTTGTTATTTTCATTAGAAACCTACTTCATTTTACTGATACATTTATTTTTAAAAAAAAATCTAATACAACTTGTTCATTTTCACATTGAGTTTTTATATTTATTTGCATAATATTACCTATAGTAGCAATATAGATAACACTCCAGTATTATAAAATTGAACATTAAAGAAAAATATGGGCATACAGCACTTTCATAAAGCATTAATTCAGCTGTGCTGCAGGTGGACCTCATTAAAGTCTGTGATAGTGGCATGCTAATGTTTACACAATGCCATATATCAGCTGTAGGAATCTCTGGACCCTTGTTAATATAAAAAGTACTACTTTCCCCAAAAAACCTCTATGAATTCAGTGAATTGTTTATTTGAATAAGTATTTCTGCATCAGATAACTCATGTACAATGCTACTTGTTTATTTATCTGTTCGTTCTTTGCCTCTATATATGCAGTCTAAAGACATTTAAATCCCTGGATTTTTTTCAGAGTTATATTGAGTTTACCTTTTGAAAAGGAGCAATTACATTGTAGTAGATTAAAAAAAAAACCTACATTTTTGAAAAAACTTGTTTTCTTTTAAATGCAGCCTGCTGAAGTGTAACTTTAAAAACCTGTGCAGTTGGAATCTGCAGTCCCACCAGTAGCTGTAATTTTAATTGTAATTTGCAGAATGTCTTTGAGGTAAAACAAGGTCTTACTCTTTGAAAGTCTATGCAACTTCAAGACAAAGCAAGCAGTTCAGCTGCCACAATGTTGTTGCAAAAATAAATTTGCACACAGCAGATTCTTCCATTTGCAGCCCAGAGCCAAGGAGCATCCCACAAGCCTGGACCAAATAATGATGGTACGTACGAGTGGCTGTCTCTGTTACGTGCGTGGAGCACCCAGGAAACAGCGAGGAGAAGGCCCAGATGTGGCCCTAAGTGTGATGTTGGACGGAGAGGGCAGAACTAAAATCACTCCAGGTATGGACTGTCTGAAATGAAAACCAGCATTGTAAAGATTTTGGTCTCTAGTCTGTCCTCTGCTTCTAATCTTAAAAAAAAACCAAAACCAACCAACTAAAAAACAAAACACAAGGACCCCCACAATCTCTTGCCTTTTCTTTGGTATTCAACTTTTCTCATGAACTGGCTTTCTCAAATAATTAGCTGGGAGCTCCGGGACATTAAATGGATATTTACGTCCTGGTAAATATCCACTTACCCATCACCTGGGTAAGTGATGTACAGAAACAGTGCAAGCAACAAAGTTAGCTGGGGAGCAGAATGGCACAAATATTCTGCAGTGCTGCAAATATTCAAAGTAAGATTCTTTTTTTCAATATATTAGTCAGACTAAAAATTAGTTTTCTTCTTCCCATGGTAGGTGAGCTGCTTAAAAGTTCTTTAGTGCTATGGGACAGGTTTTGGGGAATTAGGAATGTGGCCATATCCAACTATGCTGGAAAGAGAGTTCCACCTTTTGAATTAGTAAAGTCTTGGAATATTCACCCCAAAAATCAAGAACCCACATTTCTCCACAGCAAACTTTGAGTTGGCTTTGAGTTGGTAACTGGGCTAAACTTGAGATGTGGCTATTCTGGCCCTCCACATTCTCTTTTGTCCATGTGCTTTGTCTGTGATTACTCAGTCCAAGTCAGAGGCTTTGAGCATTTTAATGCTCTTGGTTTGCTCAGTACTCAGTGCTGAGACAGTGAGGCTCAATGAGGCCCTTCAAGTTATGCTGTAAATGAAGAGTAAGAGCAACAGACACCTTCAAAAGTATGTTTTGCTTCCTTCCCTCTCAGCTGAGCAGGACAGTAAAGTTTACCACTTGGGTTTTGATGCATTTACGGGCTTACACAAGATGGCCATTAGTGTTCATCACAGGCACTTTTTTCTGGTTTTGTTTGATTTCTTTTTGAAATGTTGTCATTTACAAAGAGATAAGCAGTCTGTAAATGTAAATCCATGGGGTTTTTTACAGTTCTTACATAAACAACTAAGGCTTCTCAAATCACTGAAGGTCATTAAAATTTAATGCTGTGTAAAGTTCAGTGATCAATGTATCCATTTAGTAAACACGCCTTTTTGTACAAGCTTTTAGCCCTCATCTTGTATTAGCATTCAGGTGGAACCATTATATTCTAAATATATATTTTAAATGAAGCTTTTAAAAGCTTCCTCTGGCTTTTAAGTTTATACCCTTCAAATTAATAAAAGGTCTTCCATTATGTGATGTCATGTTTTGCAATGTTTGTTTATATAATGTTTTTCTTTCCTTGTATTTTTATCTTTTGATGCAGTTAAAAATATGAATTGTTAAAGCTGTTTCTAAAATGGAAAGCTTTCTTTTGTTTGGCCACAATAGAAAGAGGAGACTTATGAAGAACACCTCAAATCCTTTTATTGATTACATATTCTTAAAATTTCAGTCTAATAAAGATAATTTTTGCACAGCAATATTCCCATTAGTTCTGTGTCTTGCTCCAGCTAGACCAATCTGCCTTTATACCCTGCTGTAATACCCATGGCCTTGCTAAGCCTTGCTGCATATACAGACTTCAGCTTTCCTCATAAAGAGATTATCAGGGTTATTCCAGCCTGATGGATAGGTAGCCTGAGATAGGTAGATATTTTCTTCGACAGAGAATTATAGCATGATATTGGAGGTGGAAATAATATGTAACTGTCCATTTAAATCTATCTTATCATTTTCTTTTTTTTTTTTTTTAATTTAAACTGAAATAATATTTTTGCTCTAGGGTCAGCTTTTAAAAGGGATTTTATGAGCAGGTCATTCCACTTTACTGGATTGTGCAGAACTGAGGTATCTCTTCATTGCAGACTTGTTACTAAGAATGGACTTGTTTCAGAATTTGCTTACCCATAGTTTTGGCACCTCTAAAACAAATGCTGTTCCAGAATCCTCCTGTGAACTTAAAATAAGCATCCATTACCTAGACAAGCAATGATTTTAGTTTTCTCCCTTGTCCATGTATCTGACAAAGTAGTTTTACATGTAATGCTTACAGCTTCCATTTGTCAGTACCTGTCTTGATCTGGATGGTGATCACGATTTGAACCTTAAAACGGAAGATTAAATAGGAGAAATGGAGCCCAAAAAACAGCCTTGGTGGACACATAACTGAACATGCATACAGAGAGATAATTGCCCTCATCTCCTCAGCTCCTCATGTGAGCACATTGGTGTTCAGTTTCGGTCAGCTGGTGTTCACACCCCAGGGCTGCAGCAGTCGGCTTGGAATGGTGGGATTGGGCTGACAGCTGAGCACAGAGCTTTGGTATTTCATACAACGTCTGTGAGTGACTTTGTGTGTCTGTGTAGCTGTATATATGGAGAGAGAGAGAGAGACACGTGCAAATGTACATACACATTTACAAATTTTTCTCTTTTTTCCCATATTTCTCAAATTTTACGTGTATTGACATCACTGCACAAGAATGTATTTAAGCATAATAAACATTCAGGGTTAAGTGTTTCAGCTCCTCATCATGCCTCCAGTCCTGACCATAAGAAATTTGGCAATTTGGCTTCAAAGTATAATCACTCAATCATATTCACCATAATTGATAATGAATGTTAAACTGAAGGTGAAAACTAGAAGCAAATGTTCAACATTTGGTCTTGAATTACTATGATTTATCTCCTATTTTAAATGGACTTCTTCCTTTTTAATTAAAAATATCAAACTAGGTGTCACCATTTGAAAAAGTCCATAGGAATGTGGGTTTTAGCACTGGGATGAAATGATCCTTTTTCCTCCACTCAGCTGTGTTCCTCTGTTTGCAATGAGTAACAAGCCTTTTTATAGCCTATCTCACAAACATACACTTGCAGATGCATTTGCAGTTCTAATCCCTTATGAGAAATAAGCTCCTCAATTCCATCTAAGTTCCAATAATAGATGTTTTCAGACAGCAGGCTTGGGTAGTCAATTTAGCTAATCGTGGCTATCTAGACTATTAGAGAGATTAATCAGGAATTCTTGCTACTTCCAAATGCCACATGGTCAGAACTGTTACTCCAGTCAAAAGAACATAAACAAATAGGGTTTTTGTCATCCTCTACATGAACTATGTACTGATGTCATGGAGGTACAGGAAAAAGGCCTCACACAGATAACAAACTTGGACAAACTTTAATTCAGACCCAAATTCTATGGCCAAGACTCACAAACAAGGTGTATCCACGATGATGCTCGAATGCCACCTCCTAGGTTGCCGGTTGGCTGTGCCCAGGATACAGCTGCTGCACGGACAGGAAGGATGGCCCAAAGCTGCTCTCACACACACACAGGCACCTCTCACTCAAGGGCAGCCGGCAGATTGGGCTGTTCCAGCCAAAGGGGCAAAGAATCCCTCAGAGGTATCCAGCAGAAAAACAATCACTCCCCAGAGGCAGAGAGGGGGTGAGGGTCCTCACTCCCAGGCAGTCCCTGTGGGTGCTGCCCCACTCCCCAGGGCAGGTTTCCCCTCACAGCCCCGCTGCTCCAAGGAAAACCGCCCTGGTGGTGCTCCTACACAGCTGCCTCCGGGCAGTGTTACCTTCCCCTGGGCAGGAGCACAACCTGCTGCTTGCCTTCCGTGGGATTCTCTGCTTTGAAGGGTAAGCTCTGTCCAAGGTTAAGGCATCTCAGCACTTGTGACTGGACTCAGGCTGTTATAAGCTCCATGATTCATCCCATCTTATGATACTAACATGTGCTGTGGAGAAAATGTGCCAAGAATTTCTGTGCTTTGCTGTCCACGCCCGGTGCACTGTGAGCTTTAGGAGTCCTTCTGCCATCTTGCATCCTACAGGACCATGCACTAGGCAGCAATGAGGAATGAGCATCCTTTGTGGGGTATATGCTGCTAAGAACATTCACTGCAGAATGATCCATCATGTCAGTAACACTTTCTTCTGTCTGTGCCCAGAGTGCTGCAGGCACTTGTTTATTCTTTCTTCTCCATCTGATTTTTGGTTTAGAGTTTGCTTCTACTGAGATCTCATATTCTCTCAGCTGGGTTTTGTTTAGCAGCTCAAAATAGCAGGGCCAGCAATGCCTGGAGTCACCTGAGAGCAAGATTTCTCCTTCTAAGCTTTAGCAATAAGCAGCACGCGTATTCTATCCATTCACTTTCTTACATAGTTTCTAGATCAAAATCTGTGCATCTAAAGGTCACTGAATTACTTAATGTGGGAGTGTGCAGTTGTTTCCTCTCCGTCTGCTGCTCCTGTTCCTGCTAAATAGAGCACTCTCTCCTTGCTTGAATTTGAGAATCCATATTACAGCTTTTCCAACATGACCAGAACTGGATTCCCTCAGATGCAGCTTCACAGAGACGTAGACTGGGCCAGAATCACTCATCCGATCCACCCGCTGTGGGTATATTCTGTCAGTGGGGAGTGCAGGAGGAATCTCATTCCTCTGTCTGCTTTTTTACTATTACCTATCTCCCTGGGTCTTGCATCACAGATAGAACCTTGCACTTGCAGAAAAAACAGAATTTATGTTTTTCTAGAGTAACTGATGTACAGGCCCACACCTCAAAGAACCAGCCTTGTACTGAAGGCTAAGAACTTCGTTCTGAGGCATTTCATGCCTGGGGCTACTTTATGCTTCTAAATAAGTGCCTGAAGAGCTGTTAAGCTGCACTTGTGGGGGAAGCAAATAAGGAGAGGGAGACCTCAAGGGAGATGTGAGATCTTGTCAAAATTCAATTTTTACACGTCATTCTCTGGTCAGAACATTGTTGCACCATCAGAGCACTCCCTCATGTTCCAGTGAAGACTCCCGTGTCTTCACTCCACTGATAGGTATGAACAGACTGAGACATTAACATTTGAAGTTAGCATTGGGACAGTTTTCAAAGAAGAACAATCTTTTTCAATTATTATATAAAATAACTCTAGCAGGTAATAATTTGGATTTTGTAGTATATGCTGTTGCTCTTGAAGTAGCCAAAGACATTTGGTGGTAGAAATGTTTTCTTCCAAGTCCTGTGTTGCTTTTAGGACTGGTATGAAGACTGCCATTTGTGATCTGTACAATAACATTTATCATCAGCTCCAAATAAGTTTTGGCTGATTTTCTGGTTCGTCTATCAGGAAAAGATTAGGGTCATCAGTGTGTCGCTGTTGTACCAGGAACGGCGAGAAACGACACAGATTCCAGTCCAAGGAGAAAGGAATTCTTTATTTAATTTACAAACTGGTTTTATGTCTTAGTTTGCTTGAATGGCACAAGGCCATTGGTCCCTGACCACCCACCACCTTAGAATGACTGGTTAGATCTTACAACACCCATTTCAAAACATTTCTCTGGTCAGTATCACAACAATCCTGCACCTGCAAGATAAAGGGAATAGCTTACAGAAACTTCCAACTGTTTTCAGCCAGTGTCTGTGAGAAAGCAAAGATTTTCTCACAGACAGAGGCAGAAAGCTGGAAAATCTCTCTGCAACCCAGCTTTCAGCATCCACATCACTGTAGGGGGCTTAATATGGTAGAAGTTTTCCAAGATAGATATAAGGCTGTCTATAAAATAAAAATGTAAGCACAAATGAATAGAGGTGTTCAAAACTAGATTAATTTTACCAGTTCTGTTACATTCAGTATCCAGCTCCATAAGAATTGTCCTGAAAATTGCAATTAGACACTGGTCCATGAGCTGTTTATCCCAGGGTGTTTTTCAGTATTTCCTCTCAAACGTTTTAATAGTATTTTGTAGACTCAGGAACCTGTTAGTAGTTAGTTTGATTTGGGCTTACCTCTGTTTTCATTGAATTAATACCTAAAAAAAGTGAAGTTTCTGTACGCACTTCAAATAGCAAACCATAAAGGAAATGGAAGGAAAATTCAAACAGTTTTATGCAGCTTATTATAACTGATAGTCCTTGGGAGAGGACTGAATAAATAATAGTAGACTGAATCACTTTGTAAACTTCATTCAAGAAACTTGAAAATGATGAAATGAATCTCATTCTCTCAGAGTTGATGGTCTGTTTTTCCTTCTTGCCCTTGCAGAGGATGCAAGTCATTTGCTAAGTACAGCAACAGAGTTATTCTGCAGATTACTTTACCCAAAACAAACAGGCTTTGTTCTTACCTTTCAAGTCTGCAGTCTGCTAGGGTAGGTGTGCATGACAGATTCTTGATAAATAAATGCATAATAAAATGTGGCTAGACTTTCTTTTTCCCCAATGTATTGTAATATCAAAAAGAGCTTGGCTGATACTTTACCTTTGCTGTGGCAGGTATGCACATAATTATTCCTCATCCTTGCGAATGTAAAAGAAAAAAGCAAAAACAAAACCAAAAACAAAACCACTTTGTGGCTGGCCAGGATTAAAATTGAAGCTTGCCTTTTGGTGGTGACATGAAGAAAGGAATTTACTTTGGTGACATGAGATTTCATTGCCTAGCTATTCTACACATTTCATTCACTCAAATTCTTTAACTGTTTTGAAAATAAAAGGCAGGGAGGCAGGATTTTTTTGAAGCTTCCATAGCTCTCATTACTTTCTAGTGACCTTTCACTCAAGAACTGTATCCCACTCTCTTTCTTAATTCTGCTTCTGTAATGGGGACTGTCACACACAAATATCCACATTGCTGTTTTCTGAAGAATTGTGCATAACTAAAATTTAAAAACGTATTTCAAGGACTGAACAGATTGTTAAAAACAGGAGAGGGTGAGATGGGAATTGCAAAGCCACCAGGTAAACTGGAGTGGAAACTGTTGTGTGAGGAAGTTATCCAGAAGAGAAAGGCAGGAGGAGGACAGAAAGGAGAATGATGGTTGGGGGGTGGTCAGACAGTGGAGGGAAAAATCACATCAAAGCCTCTACTGACACAACAGCTGCATGAATGGGCAAATCTTTCGTGAGCAACTGCCTTGACCAGGGTTAAGAATCAGGTGTAAATTAGCAGGAAAATATTTTGTGATCTCTATGTCTTACTGTGCCATTAGTTCAATTCAGGTTACTTCACTTTTCTTTGTCTTTCATTTTAATTCCCCATTTTACTCCCTGTTGCTCTTCAAACCAGATGCTTTTCTTTCTCATTTTGTTTTATCCCAACACTTTCACTGACTCAGCTAGAATTCTCCTGTCTGTACTGTTTTGGTTTGGTTTTTTAACTCTAAAGAAAGGCTGGTGCCATTTTCTTCATGATTTCACTTTGTAATTTGGGGATTTTTTCTTTCTTTCTTTCTCCTGCAGAAATAATTACTGTTTTCTTCCACTAATAGTGAGAATAACTTGGCTTCCTATATATCAAAGTAGGCCTATGATACAACAGAGGAATCCAGAAATGCTGGTAGCAAATATGAAAATCCAGACTTGAAACAATAAGTAGTTTTTTATTGTCAATAGTGAAACCCTTAACTTCTCATAAATGAAAGCCATCCTCTCTAATACAAGTATCCTTTTCATAAGCAAATTACTACCGATACGCAGTTAATCTATTAAATGGTTTGCTTTAGTTCAGAGACTTCATCTTTTATGGCAAATTATTTTTCTAAGAGACCAAAGCTACTTCATTAGCTTCCCAAAATATGAGGCAATTATTAATTAGATACATTTTTTTTTTCCTTACCGCTAAATAATCTAATGCACGTTTGGTTGCAGCACAGTCTCAGTTATGCAGTAAAATCTTCTAGCCTTGATTTCAGAAATTAGTTTTCTGTACAGAAAAGCATTCCTGGGAACTGCTGAGCAATTGTGACCTCTGCTGGAAGCCTTAAAATGGCTTCTGATAGATGGCAACCACTGGAAATCATCATTATTTTTACTTTAGGCACTAATCTACAGCGTGCTGGGCACTCCACAGATGGATTAAGAGATTGTACCTACTCTGAGGAGTTTACAGGATAAATAGAAAAGGAACATACAACATAAATAGAAAATACAAATGAAACCAAAGAGGTCATCAGTGGTAGCGCTCTTAAACTGCATGTGCTGCCTTTGAAATAATGTAAGATACTGATGAATATTCACCATGCTTATGGACACAGTTATAAGTATCCTGATAAGCCAAATACTCCAAATTCTTAGATTGAAACAATATTCCTTATCATTATTTCTAAATACAACAGTGAAACAGGGGTAAACTTTTGTTTAGGAAGAAATTCAGTATTGAGTTTCGGCTGGAAAAAATATGATATTTACACGTGTATGACAGAGGGAGGCTTTAGTGGAAGTACAAAGAACTACATATTCATTGATCTGGGATTGCCTTAAGCCACCATTCATGATTCCAGCCCAGAGTAAACCTTGAGGTGCTCATAACCCCAGTGCTTTAAGTGATGCAGGGCTGTGCATCAGCATGAAATGTACAACAAAACACAAATTCCATTTGTATTCTTGGAAAGAGATCTTTAAATCTGACAATTTATAGTGAAGAATGAACTGATTGTGGAGTTTTGAAAAATGCAAATGAATTTATGGCTTTTCTTAGAGTGGAGCATTTGCCATCCTGAACATATGGTTCATTAAGGCTTCAGCAGTTGTTTACTGTGGTTAAAAACAGGGTTCTGGGAATTCTAAAAAGCAATGCAGTAAGATCAGAGCTCTTGATGTCAGAAGGCCCTGAAGCCAAGGCTGTCTTGCTCTTCCCGGTGCATCCCTCCATTCTGTGATGATCTGTACAATACTTTGACTATCATTTTTTAAAATCTTTATATTGTGATTGTGTCAAAATACAGGCATATCCATAAGAACCTCTTAGCTGCAAGTGTCATGTAATGAAAAATCGACCTGCATGAAACTAGCTGGGAAATAGCATGAGTTTAGTACAAAGAGTAGCCCACTTACTGGATTCTCAAACCTGATTGTCACACTTGAAGGAACCAGTTTGCCACCCAATTAAACCTTCAGGCATTCTTTGAATAAATGGGAAAATTTCCATTGCTTTTGGTCAAGTGATGAGTTTAGCCATAAATAGCTTACAGTGTATAAATAGCTTACAGTGTATAAATAGCTCTTGAAGAGAAGGAGGGAAGATGCAGGGAAGAGTTGAGAGATGGCATGTCTGTCTGCAACAGGGAAAGAGCACTGTGAACCCTCTGCCTATCCCTTATCCTTCTAGCAAAGCAACTGGGGATGGTGTCATTTCTTAAAATTCCTGGAGAGGAAAAATATTCAGAGACAACTTAAAGACTATTTACTGAGGACAGAAACAAACTTGGAATGTTTCTCTTTTCCTCAAGAGAATAAGTCTTCAGGCAGTCCTTTTGATGAACTTAACTGAAATATAAATCAAATACCAAAATAACCACATTCTTTATTTCCGATGTATTTTAACTTCTTATACATCCCTATTTATTTCAATATGTCTATTTAATCCTTCTTGGATTTTGCAGAGACCTTCAAGGTGCTTTTTTGTCATACCTTAGTTATCATGCTTCAGCAATATGCTTTGAATTATTCCACATCCTTTCAGTGCAGGTGCAGAGCTAATATAAATCAGGTGACGAAACTGTGAATCAAGAAGAATGTTAAATGGTATTCTGGTTTTTTCTTTGCAGATTCTAGAACTGTATTTTGTTTTTAAAAGACTCTTAGATTTTCCTGGAGGGGAGTGGGGAGAAGTAATATCATTGAAGTCCTGGTGGAACAGCTGGAGCAGAATTCAGAGGAAAATAAGTCGTTTTTTCTTTATTTTGTCTTTGCTTTTAAACCAAGAAAAGAGTTTCATGCATTAGTGTCTTACAAGGGTGAAGACAAGGAATTCTATTCTTTTTGAGACTGCAATGAAGAACCAGCAACTAATTTGTCTTTCCAACAAAAAAACGGGATAGCAAAAAGAATGATGTCATTTCAAAGCACATGTTAAGGCAAAATACTGATCCTTTTGGAATTACATCAGCATTCTGCTAGGGAATGAATGGAGAGGATATTAATCCTCATTTCCTCATTGCCAAATAGACACGTAGAACAAGATTGGCCCAGCATGATGAGATACCTAAAATGGAAGACTAATCATGTCAGGCTCCCTTTGGAAATACAGGGAAGAAAAAAAAATTCTATCTCAGTGTTTGGAGGAGCTCCTCGGTCACTGAGCCTGATGTGACTTCTTGCCCACCCAGAGACCATTTAACTGGCGTGCCTGAAACAGAGTGAATCACACTCAAAGATCATAGACAAAGGATGTTCCTGGAGATTTCAAGGCAGGACAGTGCCTGTATTTTATTGGGACTGTGAATAATTAAAATTCTTGAAAATATGGGGACTCGTGTTTCTGGTAACTATAGGGTGCAGAGTCCAAAAGGGGTCATAGGTTAGATTTTGCCACAAGCTGTAAAAACAAGTTTTCAGATGAGCAACTGAAAATGTGATTATTGTCTAGAGATGCACTCTCAGATTGTGAACAGCTGTACTCATGTCAATCTGAGAAACTGCAAAGTCTGTATAAAGTCTTAATGAAGACCTAAATATTCAAAGTATATATTGTGCACTATGGTAACATTTTGAAATGGTGGGAGTGAAATATTCATAATTGAGAAAGCTTTGCCGAATATGAGAATGAGACAAATTATGACTGTCAGTAACACAACTGGTATTAAATTCTAAGCAGGTGAGAATGCAAGGTGGAAGGAAATGCATTCCACAGCTTGTGGGTGCCTTGCTTGAAGCTGAGTGTAAGTACAGACTTACCTAAGTAATATTTTATACATGATACTACTGTCCCTAGTTCCAGTAGCCTCTTTATTACATTAGTATTCTAAGTCCTCTGCACTTCCTTTGTGGAGGAAGTGCTAACTTTGGAAACGGCAGTTTCCCAGCTCTAAGACTAATGAAAAGGGAGTGCAAGTGAAAAACCTTTCATTTGTTGTGTTTCTGCTGCTGGAGAGCCAGCAGAGGGAGCTTAAGTAACAAACCCTGTTCCCAGGGCTCATTAATAATACAAAGATACATAAACAAATAAACAAAAGTCTGCCATGATAGCCTATTCCCTGTAGGAAATGGGAGGAAAAAGAAAACCAGTAGCTCTTGAATGGAGAACGGTAAAATCAGTAGGGAAAGGAAACTTTGCTAGTAAACAAGAATGCACTAAAACTAACATAAAAAAATTAGTGTTTTAAAATCTATAAATCTCTGTCAGATTTACAGAGAATAAATGGTATTGCTATGTTCTTAAGCTTTTATCCATATCCAAGAAATTTATGTTTAGTCTTGTTTACTTTTGCTTTTCTATGAATGCTCGGAGTTTTACAAAGCAAAGTCTTGACTTCTTACTTTACACACCATTGTCCTACAAGTGCTGTGACTTTAGGAAAAATAGTTGGGATAGATTTGCACTGTGCTTTCTAACGCTGTAGAATAATGTCCAAGAAATTCTTAAGTCCTTTTTTCTCTTTACCTATCTCAGCAGGACAATCAAGTTGGTAGAAAGTAAGCGATAAACAAACAGGAAAATAACGTCCATCTCTTCTTCAAGGAGCTACATAAGACACCTCAGTTGGCTTTTTCATAAGACAAGCAAACACTGTGCTCCAGGATCACTTGACAGAGCAGTACAGGGGAACTCTAGTTCCTGCTCACTGAGGAGCCTGGGGCACTCTGTTAGAATGTCATGAGCATCTTATTTCAAGTGTATAAATTTTGCCTATGCTGGCATCTCTGAGGGACATAATTTTGGGAAAATATATAAAGGTCTGGAAAAGACATTAAAAAGAATCACAAGTGTGCTCTCAGGTGGTTTTTCTTTCCTTGTTTTGAAGTATGTATATTTTTGTGCCCAATATTTATGGCACTATTCATTATAGAAAGGTTGGGGTTTTAATCAAATTATATCAAAGACTTCCTAAGAATTGGTGGCTAGAAAGATTGGTTAGTATTGAATAAGAATTTTCTAATAACATCTTTGCTGTTAGACCCCAATATTGATTGTGCAGCTTGTGGCAGAGCTGTCCACAGGGCACATTGTAAAATGATATCCTCTCACTTAGTTTCTTTCACTTGCAGCACATTAGAGAGCAGTTGCTGAAACAAGTGTCAGTGATCTATAGACTTGCTGAATGTATAGTTTATTTCCAGCTACACACACATTTATTTCACATAGCCACTTCTAAGTGCCAAGTTTGGGGGTGCTCTCCTTGAGAATGCAAGACTTTCAAGTTATGCACACTGTTCTGGTTTGCTTTTCATCTCTATAAATAAAATTGGTTTATGGCTTTGATAACAGGAAAGCAGACCCCTCAATAAAAGATTTCTGAGTTCCTTTCTTCTTCTTGTGGGTCAATACAGCACTTGGCTGCCTGCCTCTTTGCAGCCAAGCAATCAATCCCCTTCAGAAAAGACCTAGACCAATTTCACACTTGCTGTGTACTTCATAATTGGCCCAGTTCATTCCAGTGTCAAAATTATTTATTTTGCCATGATGATAATCTCTTTCCAGTAGGCCTCAAGTGTCATCTTGTGGCTTGTACTGGTTATGATTTTATATCTTCAAGAGAAAACATACCCAAGCATCAAATACTGAAAATCTGTAAGTTCCTCTCTGGGTATTAATAAAATTAATTTGGGCAGCCAAGATTATTTTATTTTAACTGAGATTGCACTATTGGGGTTTACTTTTGAAATAACTGGTGATAGGTAAGAGCAAAAATCTACTAAGTGGTTCATAATCTATCTGGAAGCTACTGATAGATTTTTCTATGGTTAAATGCAGTCAAATGACTTTAGGATGTGTGAAAAAACAAAACATAACAAATCATTAGATCATTAAAATGCTGATTGTTGAGTAATAAACCTAATTTTCACAAGACAATGAAACAAAGAGAAATGTTTGAGTGGAAAATGTATGTATTCCCTGACTGCTTTGCTGGTGGGTAGGGTCAGAGACAGAGACACAGACACCAACTTAAGGAACAGTGGCATTTACTCTGATGTAAAACTGCAAAGAATCACGAAAGGATAAGCTAAGCAATGCACCCAACCACTAGCAAAGAATTACAAAGGGATAAGCCGAGCAATGCCAATCATTACTAGGGAAGAAAGCCTACAGAGATTGAGAAAGATCCATCACCACTTACCCCAATAATGCATCATCCAAGTCCGAGAGGCAGCAGCTGTGGGGGGAAGCTGTCCCAGCCACGGGCTGGAGAACCACGCCAGTGACTGGCAGCTCCTGCAGTGCCTACACCTTTGCAGGCCACGAGGCTCCCCCACTCGGCTGTGACAGTGGCCCAGCTTTTGCACTGCTGAACAAACAAGCTGACAGAATTTCTAATTTCATTTTCCTGCTAGCTTTCTCCCAAAGCCTGCCCAGGGCTCAAGAAAGATCCAAGAGAGTTGTCCTTGATCCTACACCCCCTAATTAGGCCAGATGTGGCCTTATCCTGTTTCTAGATAGGGAAAAGTGAACAAATTCTGCCAATAAATGAACACATATAACAATAAGTTGTTAATGAGCAACTATATAGATAACATTTAGTTGGAAGGTTCATCTAGAGGTCAGCTGAGGCTCAGGGCCTGTTGTTCAGGCCTCAGTCAGGGCCTGTTGTCCAGGCCTTCCTTCGGACTTCACTGACCCAGAGCACATGGGATCTAAATTCATTTGCACAAAGGGCAGTGGAATTAATGCATAGACAAGATGATTTTTCTGAGATGAGAGTTGCTAATGAAAAATATTCCTGTTGTTTCGAGGAAAGTGTTGTTACAAGCTCATTTGTGTGTAATATTTTATACTGCCTAACATGTCTTTAAAATAGATTTTTGAGTTATAAGTTGTGAATGAGCTAGCATAGACACCCACTTTAGTTATAACTTCCAATGAATTCTGCTTCTGAAGTACTGCTAAGGTAAATTAGGTATTGATTTCTGACAAAATGGAAGATTTGTCTCATTGCTGAATTTTGAACCTTACATATTAAATAAGAATTTGATAGCTGATGGTAAAACTTATTGTTCTGTTTGATATATCCCAAGTCCTAAACTGAAAGATGCCACTGCAAAAATGCTCAGTTAAAAAACAAACACAAACAACAACAACAAACCGTTTTCCCAGTCAGCTCTGCTCTGCTGGAGCCCTGAGTGATGACTCTGAAGTGTTTCTTAGTTTGAATTTCCTTTTTGCCAAATCATTTCCTTGGGGTGTCAGGTTATTTCTGCTACAAGCAGTAAATTAATGACAGCTGTGACTGCCGCTGTCTGTGTTCACACACGCAGGTGGATTCCTCGCTGGCTGACATTGTTCACTTGCTGCATGGCTCTGACTGAGAGCAGCTTACTGAATTCATTATTACTGTATGTCTGTTATCTGCAAACCTCATGTGTTAAACCAGGCTTGCTGATAAAGCAAGAGATATTTCGGAACCAAGAACCTCAAGAAAACAATTACTGTCAGTTTAGGATGAACAATTTAAAAACTAAATATGTAGCAAAAACCAGATCTTTTTCTTCACCCTTTAGTATTTAACTTATTTTTTAACATTAAAGTTATAAACCCTGTGTCAGGATATGTGATGAGATTCTGCTGAAAGTCACTAGCAATGGTATAACAATACTAAAATTATTTATGTCAAGCGACATAAAGTTAAATGAGCTAGACCTTGGGTTCAAAGAAAAGATGAGGTTTTATACAAATTAAAACAGATTTTTACTGGCCACTAATCAAGTGTTTACCTGTTTCCATTAAAACTACATTGAGTTTAATCAGTATGCCTTCTAATGCATACATTTCTCCCTAAATAGGAGCATATTTGTCATGAATATTTAAATTGGATTTTAAGTCCATGAAAGTTTAATTTAAATGAAAAGTGAGGTGGTTTTTTCAGGGTTGGAAGTTAGCATCCTCAGATCCTATTCAAAAGTTGTAAACAAATTTTCAAATTAATGGTCTCCAAAGATGACTTCTTAGCATTTGGGATTAAATGTCTTTAATTGCAAAAGGTTTAAAAGTAACTATAGTTAATGTAATGCTATCTGTACGTAAAAATAAAGGGTTTTTTTCTTGTAACTAAACAGAACTATTATTGAATAATTCAGAAATGAGCAGAATACAGGGTATTTTAAATACAAAACATGTATATATAACTGCACCTTATTCAAATCTCTGTAGAAAAAAAGGCCTCTGTGTGTTGATTTTGTGAATATATATTACATGTACACAAACAGAAGTGAACATTTCATGCTGTAAAGAGAAACTAGAATACAAGGAAGCAGGGAGCTGACAAATGATGAACAAGCAAATAATTTTATGTTGTCTAGTGAGTTAGAGCACAGCCTCTCCTAATTTATCCTGTCTTTTCACAGGAAGCGAGACAGACCACCAACAGCTCAACTTCCTGTGAGTAGCTGATGTTTTATGACATTTGAAGTTAAGCCCTTAATAAAACCCTGGTTCTGTTGAAGTTGATTTGACACTTATCATGGACTGGAATAAAGCCAGACAGACACCCCTATTATTCCAAAAACAGAGCTATGTTTTCTTTGACCTTCAAGGTTTATCTCAGATAAGCCAGCAGCAATGGAGCTGTTTTGAAGGTGTAGTATTGCTCATGATGCTCTTTAAACAAGCACAGAAGTACACGTGCCAAAGGCTGTCAGCAGGCTGGTTATCACCACTGCTTGTCACTGTCACAGGGCTTTGGCATTGCTGTTTAGTCACCAAGTCAGTTAAGTGTTGCTGAAAGATGAAGGGCTGGATATAAATGATGTAAATGTTCGTGAATAGATGCACTGTACTGTGATAGCGCCTGTCACTCAGACTCACAGTGTGGAAAATGTTATTCCTTGCTGGAGGAGCTCGGTCTCAGCAGTTTGAGGGGCCTTCTCGTTGTGTAGAATGAATCCTAACAGATAAGATGAACTGCAGAGATGTTACCTGAGGAGAAAGTAGCAAATGTGGGCAGGGATAAATGTTGACAGAGGTCATTTACACTACGTGCAAGTGAGATCTGGAAAGCCATACAATTGAAGGCAATTGAAAGCCTCCCTGAGGCTTTAATGTAACCAGGGTTTCGCTCTTGATTCCTAACCTGGACATTTGCTACTTCCAAGTTTTTACATGTACTCTCCCCTGCCTTGCCTTTCAGTTTTGGCTTGATAAACAGCCTTGACATTGTTTGTTAGACTGACTTCAAGTGTTTTGATCAAGACTTGGCTTAATAAGCTGTAGAATGTAGCCCGCTTTCTCTTGAAATGTTAGTTCTATAAGATGTATAATAATTGCCTATATTTAGTAATTATACTACCTCACATTTTCTAGGAAATTTCTCTCTTAAATTCTAAAGGATTTTACCTGTGAGTCATCATTGGCCAAAACTGAACAGATTTCCTCCACTGGCAAGAATGATGGTGTAAGAATCAGACAGGGAATGGCAATGGAGAGGTAGGAATGTTCTTGTATTCCTACTCTTGAATACAATCACTGGTCTCCAGCTTTTGACTCATGTATCTCCCACAAAAAGAAACAATAAACATAGGTTCATTACTTTTTACTTTAACAATTAGTTCTCAAAATACGTAGCATATATTTGAAAAACGGAATCTCAGTTTTGGTCNCCCGCCGCGCTCCCGGCTCCGCCCGGCTCCGGCCGTTCTGGCTGCGGCGCTGCTGGGCGGGCAGCAGTGGCTGACTCCGGAGCTGTCCCACTGTCCCCGGGCTCNCTGCGGAAAATAGCCCTCGTGTGTCAGAGAACCCCAGCAAGTTTAAAGGCAGAGAAAAGGAATAGATTCAAAACTATTTTCAATCTTGAGAAAAGGAACATTAGGTTTCATAAAATGTTTCTTATAAACGTGCCTTCCCCATCCCAGTGACAATATTTTGGTTTTTCCTGGTGACTGCCTCGCTGGAGTTGTGAGGCGAGTGTGAAATGCCTAACGCAGTCATAACTTGCCATCTCGTGGCACGTTTGTGCATTACCGCGGTTAAATTTCTTACAATCAATTAAGGATTTTTACATTCAACAAAGTGTAGATCAGCGTGTGTAGGCCCTCATAAAGGCATCCGGCCTAGCCCCTCATTAGATAGTTAAAAACCTAAGGGGGGGGCAGGTATCTATTGTAGATTTATCAATCACGGCATCTTTGATTAGGCTCAAATGATGCACAAATGGTGCACGGACGAGCCTGGCGGGTCCCCATCAACCCAGCGGCCCCGCGTGGCCGGTGGGGAACGGACACTCGGACCAGCGGACANCTGACGGACGCCTCTCGCCCGCAGGGAAGGCGAAGGAGGCCCTGCAGGAGCAGCACGGGATGGGTTCCCTACTGGGGAGCGGCGGCTTCGGCAGCGTCTGCTCGGGGACCGCCGGTGAGTGGCGGGGCCGGAGGGAGGAGGAAGAAAGAGGAGCACGGGGCGGGCGGCGAGCTCAGACCGATGCTTCCCTCGGCTCGCAGG
>VWZW01004092.1:0-46994 GCA_013397115.1 Edolisoma coerulescens
CTCCCTGGGGTGCTCCCCCTGGCTAGGGGGGATGGTGGGGGCCCTGTGCTTAGGCTGGGCCTGCTAGGGGGGGCCAGGGCTGATTTCTCTTCCTCTTCCTCAGGACTCCTCCCAACCACAGGGTCCTGTTGGTCCCTGTGCTGCCTTGGGCTGGGAGAGAGTTCATGCTCCTCCCAGGGGCTGCTCTGGGGCTGTGCTTTGGTTTGTGCTGAACATGGGGGTGGTACAGAGGGGTTTTGTTAGTGCTGAGCTTGCCCAGAGCCAAGGCCTTTCCTGCCCCTCACACGGCCATGCTGGGGAGGGATTTGGGGCTGTGTGGGAGGTTGGGAGGAGACGTGGCAGGGACAGGTGACCCCAAGTGACCAGTGGGATATCCCAGACCACGGGACATAAGAGGAAAGGAGGAAGGAGGGGACATTTGGAATTGATGGCGTTTCTCTTCCCAAGTCTCTGCTCCGTGTGAAGGGGCCCTGCTCTCCTGAGGTGCTGAACGCCTGCCTGCCCACGGGGAGCAGGGAATGAATTCCTGGGTTTGCTTTGCTTGCGAGCACGGCTTTTGCTTTCCCTATTAAGCTGTTTATTCCAACCCACGAGTTTTCTGGCTTTTACCCTTCCATTCTCTCTCTGATCCCGATGGGAGTGCGGGGGGGGTGAGCAGGGGGCTGCGAGGTGCTTGGGGCTGGCTGGGGTTAAGCTGCAACAGCCACCAAGGCTCCCAAGAGGGCTCTGGTTTTCCTGCCGTGCCGTGACCCCCGGGATCCACACCGGGACCCTCGCAGTTATCAGCCGTGACCCCGCACTATGGACCCCCCCCAGTATCCCGGCTGGGACCCCCACCTCCGTCCCGTGCCCCCCTTGCTGTATCTGACCCCCCAAACAAAGACTCATGCTCAGCCCTCTGCCTCCTGCCGGGGCGGGACGGGCCGGGCGTGGCTGGGACGGGGCAGCCCCGGGGCGGGCACCGGCCCCGTTCCAGTCCACCGGGCACTGCGGGCAGCTGAGCAACGCTGCGGGCAGGTGGGCAGCGCGGGCAGCGTGGGCAGTGCTGCTCCCTTCCCTCTTCCACCTTCCCTGTCCTCTTCCTCTTCGTTTTCCTTCTCTTCTTCCTCTTCTCCCTGCTGACCTCCTGTCTTTTTCCCTCTTAGCCGTGAGACACAGAGGCAAAGGAGCTGTCACTGGAGCAGCTGCCCGAGCAGGTAAAGGTCTGGCACTCGGGTTCACTGCCTGGTCCCAGCCCCGTGAGGGACCGGGCCAGGCTGGGGGCTGCGAGTGCTGGGACTGGGGAGACTCAGGGTGCTGCTGTGAGGAAGGGGCAGCACTGGCCTGGAGCTGCAGGTTTGTCTCTTGGTGCCAAAATTGGACTGACATCTATCCTGCAGTCACTTGGTGCAGCAGACTCTGCCAGGATGTCCAAGAGGAAGCCAACTCTGGATGAGGAACCCAAGAAGGACACAATTTCAGATGAGGAACCTGGGGAGGAGACGATTCCTGATGATGAACTCAAGAAGGAGACGATTTCAGATGAGGAACCTGGGGAGGAGACAACTCCTGGTGATGAACCCAAGAAGGAGACGATTTCAGATGAGGAATCTGGGGAGGAGACAACTCCTGGTGGCAAACCCAAGGATGAGGCTAGTCCAGGTAAAGTCCAGGGGAAGTTTAGGTTAGACATCAGGAAAAACTTCACTGAAAGAGTGATTAGGCAGTGGAATCGTCTGCCCAGGGAGGAGGTGGAGTCACTATCCCTGGATGTGTTTAAAAAAAGACTGGACATGGCACTCAGCACCATGGTTTAGTTGATGAGGAGATGTTAGATCACAGGTTGGACTTTATCTCAAAGGTCTTTTCCAGCCTAGCTCATTCTGTGATTCTGTGTGACTTCCCAAGAGAAGCCAAGCAGATGCCTGATGCCAAAATCTCTGCCAGGCAGCCTGGTAGGCACTGGGAAGCCCCAGCAGCTTGGCCACCCTCTTAAGAGCTGGGGATGTGCTGGAGCAATGGGTACCCTGAAAGCAAAAGTGCATTGCCTGTGGGGCTGTAGTGGTGGGGGGTGTGCAGTCGGGGCCCCGGTACCTGCCAAGTGCCTTGGGATTTGCCATGCTCCAGGAAGGGATTGCAGCAGGCAGTGTTTCCAGCCCTGCTGGAGGAGCTGGCAAGGCAGTGGGTGGGTTTGTTACGAACTGTGTTTGATTCATCTTGTGCTGGTGGCAGGTGACAGACGCATGCCGTGTGTCCCGTGCTGTTCCGGGTTGGTGGGTGCGGCGGGCAGGGCAGGGTGGGTGGGCACCCCAGGGTGTGCCCCTTCTCCCTTTTCCTCGCAGCCTGGGGGAGCAGTGGGACCTACCCCACCAGTGGCCTCTTCCCAGGGGCAGATGAAGGCAGGGGGAGGCTGGAGAGGCTGCTGCTGGCACTGGGATTCTGCTCTGCCTGGCACAGGGTGCTCAGCACTGCTCAGGGGAGCTTTACTGTCCATGCTCCTGTCCTGCCTGCCCTCATGCCATTTTCCTTCTCAGGGAAACGGAAAGCCATTGGAGCTGCCATTGGAGCCACAGTGGGAGCAGGTGAGGGTCTGGCACTGGACGAGCAGCGCTCAGGTTCACTGCCCGGTCCCAGCCCCTGTGGTCCTGGGGACTGGGCTGGGCTGGGGGCTGCAAGTACCAGGGCTGGGGAGAATTGGGGTGCAGGTGGGGTGGAGAAGGGGCAGCACTGGCCAGTGCCTGGAATTCTGCCTGCACCCGCTGCTGCAGCCCTGCACACTGTTCCTCTCCTGCCAGCCATGGGGCGTCCCCATCCCTGCACCCCCAGCCCTCGCTGCCCGCTCTGGTCCCTGGGTCCTTTTGGGGAGGCCAGTTCTGGTGCTGGTGGCAGGGGGAGATGTGGGTCCCCCTGTACCCTAACACTGCTGTGTCCTCCCTGCAGGAGTGGCACTGGTTGGCATCCCTGTGTGCATTGGCGCGCTGGGGTTCACAGGAGCCGGCATCGCCGCTGGCTCCGTGGCTGCCAAGATGATGTCGGCAGCTGCCATTGCCAACGGCGGCGGCGTGGCCGCCGGCAGCGCCGTGGCCGTGCTGCAGTCGATCGGTGAGTGGGGAGGGCAGGAGAGCTCGGCTTCATCTTCCTGGAGGGAGCACAGGGTCGTACCCTGGGCTTGCTCTGGAGCCAAACCAGCCCTTTAACTCCTCGCTGGTCTGAACTGCTCCAAACTCTCCAGGTTCTCCCTGCACAGGAGGAGTCCTTGGCTGTCTGTGCCCAGTGCTCGATCCCTCAGCAGGCAGCCTCGATGCTCCTGCTGACACCTTGATCTGTCTTTGCAGGAGCTGCAGGTTTCTCTCTTGGTGCCAAAATCGGGCTGACATCTGCCCTGAGCTCATTTGGTGCAGCAAGCGGTGCCTTGCTGTCCAAGTGGAAGAAACCTCCAAGTGACAAACCCAAAGAAGGATAAAAATCCAAGTGGCAAACCCAAGAAAAAGTAACTTGAGTGACAAACATGAGGCGAAGACAACTCCAGACGAGGAACCCAAGAGAAGCCAAGCAGGTGCCTGATCCCAAGGCCTTGCCATGCACGATGGCAGGTGCTGGGAAACCCCCACCGACCCCTCAGAGCCTTGCCTCCCCTTTTAAAAGCTTTGGATTCTCCTGAGCAATGAGTGCCCCAAAGCCAATAAAGGTGCTTAGCCTGCAGCAGAGATGGTGTTTCTGTGTCGCTGCAGCTCTCGGGTGTTGGTGGCATTAGAGGGTGACAGAGCACAGGGGATGTTCAGTCCCCAGGACTGACCCGCTCGCTGACGGTGCCACCAGTTCCCCTGCACTGGGTGGGGGAAGGTGCGTAGTTACAGCCCACACCGGAGCAACAAAACCGAGCGTGAGTGGGAACACCACGTGGGAACCACCAGGCGTTGCTGTGCAGGTGATCAGCTGCAATTTTAACAGTGGCTTTAAAACAACTGAGCCGTCCCCATTTGAAATCTGTGAGATTCTGCTTTTAAACTGCTTTTAGATTCCAGCATCATACAGGAAAGGAGGATGCACTCTTTTATTAAGGTTAAAGGTTTTTAATCACTTTTCCAGAATACAGATACGATTGAAACAAAAACTATTTTGAGGGTCTCAATAATTCACTTATTAATACCATACATTGAACTCTATAAATTCTCATATAAGAAAATGTCTGTTTAATATAGGTTATGATGCACTGGTGACCTAGTTACATCTTCTGAAGTAACACTTTGCAGTTATATAGCACCTTTCATCATGGGGCTGCAAAGCATCCTACGGAATTCTGCCTCATAATGCCCAAACGAGGTAGGAAAGTCTGGCCAATTTACAGAGGGTACAACCGAGGTACAGACTGGAAGGGACAAGACATGAGGTGTCATCGATCCAACAGGAGTGACGGGAAGTGTGCGCTGGGGCTGGGGGATGAGTCGGTGGCTTAGCTGGGGAGAAAGATCAGGTGCCATCACCCTCACTCTTCTCTCCAAAGCTGCAGCCTGGCTCCCAGCAGGTCAAAAAGACCTTTTCAAATTGCTCTGGCTGTTTGTGTTATAAATATGCAGAAGAGAGAATAAAAAGCCCAGGACTCGCAGGCCTAAGCCCCTTTGTTGATGTACCCAAAGGCTGACTAATAATCAAGACAACCAAGCTGGGGTGTGTGGCTTGTGCTGCCCACATCCACTTGGATCTGCCAAGATTTAAACCATGTCCTTGGGATTCATCTTGAGATTTGGGGTGTAAAGCTCTGTCCAACTTCACTGTTTCACTGTAATAAATTCCCTTCTCCCACACGGCAGGTGAAAGTCAAGTATCCCAGGTCTTGCTTCTTTAATAAAAGCTGTATCTCTGCTGAAAATCCATCAGCTTAGGGAATGTGATGTCCAGCGGACATTTCAGTTCTGTGGCTAGAGGAATCCAAGCTGCCCTTTTTTCTTTTGAGCCTTTACAACTTTAAAAACCATTCTGCAACTGGTCCCTGGAGCAGAGCCAGCACTGATGGCTCAGTGGCTGAGCATCAAGGACCTCCACAGTGAGATGTTTTGAATATAAACTCATGAATCTTAGGGACTTAATATTTATATTAGTGTTTTGCCATGTACTGTCAATGACCTGCCTGCCCAAAGCACCTTGCAACAGCTCTTCTGTCACTTGCTCTTCCTGGCGTGTCCAAAATTGTTCCCTCAGAAAGCGCAACACAACAGAAAACTTCTGGAATGCTTCTTGGGATTGTGGTGGGGAAACTGAAGATAAAAAGGCAAGTTCTTATAGCTCTGCTGCTGGAAGAAGTTTGTGCCAGTGGTCAGACTAAATGAGTGATTTCTTCCTTAGTTTAAAAAATCCACCTAAAAGAAGGCTGGGGCCAACTTCATAACAAACGCAGAAATATTGTGCAAAACCACTTGACTCCCCCATCGTTTCCAAGCCAATTGTTTCCTCCTGGGGAAGATGCAAAAGCAGAGTCAGTCCTACCTGCCCAACTCCGTGGCTGTGGTGCTGGACCAAAGGGATTTCCCTGGAGCAGCTGAGCCCCCTAAGGCAAAGGAGGGGATCCTGTGGGGACTCCTCTGTTACATCACCCGCTGCAGGTGTGAGGCTCTGCCAACATGAGACAAGACCTGCAGCTCTCAGAGGCACAATACACCCATTTCAGTGCTCCCCAGACTCCTTCTAGCCTTTCTCCTCAGCAATGGTCTGTCATTTTTACACACTTTTGGTGCTCGTACACAGGTACCAAAAAAACCCAACAGTTAATGCTCGGGAGCTCAACTGCTCAAAACTTATTCCTTACATATCATCGTACAAGGCTGATGGTGCTACAGGGGAAGTACTGCCAGGGAGCAGCTCCTTAATGAAGACAGCAGATCTTAGTTTTGCCTCTGGAATGTTTAAAATGGATGACAGGTCAAGGAAGAATGGGGAGGAACCTGTTGTGCTGAGGGGAGCAAAGCTCCAGCCATGCCAGGCGGTTACGAGCACGGTAAGCATTCAGTCCATGAGCATTTATTCTGGGTTCTTTGGTTGTTAAGGCAACAGTGAAACTACTGCTCAAGGGACTGGGGAGTTACTGAGATATTGTTACCAAAAAAACCAATGACTTTATTGCACATTCCTCTGAGTCACCTCTGTGAGCCCTGGCACTGAACCAGCAGCACAGCTGGGGACACGTGACGAGGGACTTTGCTGCTGTTTTAAGTCTCTGAGGAGTTGGAAACTACTCCAGAGAAATCCTGGGGTGTTTTTTTTTAGCAGTAGTTAGCAGAATAATTCCCAAGGTAATTTAACTTCCTTTTACACCTAATTCTGGGGCTTTCAACGTGCCCCCAGTTCCCTCCTTTAGTGAACTGAAGCCAGGATGGAGCAGCAGGTTTGCACTGAGCACCTCCTGCACTGGGACCTCCTGGCACCCTGGTAGCAGGAAGTTTTCTATTTTTCTTTCTCACACTCATCTTTATTGTTTCTCTGTCCACACTGAGACTGCAGTGTAAGAAAAGACTGGATGAGGCACTCAGTGGCATGTTCTGGCTAACAAGCTGGTGTTAGGTCTCAGGGTGGACTCGATGATCTCAAAGGTCTTTTCCAGCCCAGTTAACTCTGTGAATCAGCAGGATACAACATGATTTTTCTGTTTAAAAGAATATCTCAATAAACTCTGGTTGTGTGCTCAGCAACTGAGTCAGAAATGTTGATTACAAACAAGTTTATGTTCAGAACTTTGAGCCTGTGTGTATAATCTACAAATATATTTTAATCCTTCGAGGTAATCCTTCTTGTGTATCAAGTGAACTTGAGCTGGGCTGACAAGAAATCCCTCAAGAGGCAAAAACAGCCCAGTCAGACCCTGGAAAAAGCAGACTATTGCCAAAGGGCCTCCAAGCAGGAGTGAAATTGAAACTAAAACTACTTACTGTGTTAATTATTACCATGGAACTGCAATGAAATGTTTCTCACATCACAGCCACCAAGTCAAAGGAGCTTACACAATGTTTAACAACTTTGCTTTCAGCCAGTGAAAGTTAAAGGGATTTCACTATCCTTGCTGGGAGTATCTGAAAGGCAAGAATCTTTCATTCTAAGTGCCTGCAAAAAATTGACCAATGAAAGTGCTCCCAGGCAAGAAACAGTGAGGATGTTCAGAGAAAGAAAAGTGTTCCTCATAAGGTACAAACATCCTACATTATTCTATGGGAGTATTTCTGCTAACGTCTATTAAGGAACACTCAGCTGCGGGATTATTTTTCACACCATCCCCACCCAAGGAGAGCCTACCCTCCCTGCTGGTCTTGCTCATTCCCAGGGGGGTCAGGGAAGGAAGCAGCAGGCAAGGACAGCGTGCTGCACCCCCAACAGCTGCCCAGGAGACACAGGAACTCCTGGAGCCTCCCCTGTGCTACGGCCGCCCAGGCTCTGGGCACACCTGTGTGCAGCAGACACACCTGGGACCTTTTCAATCCCCTACAAACTGATCTTTCCAGAATGATTTTGTTTTCCCTGAACCTTCCCAATCCAAACCACTCTGCCTGATTTTTCACTATTCAATGTAACAATGGAGAGGGGCAGGTTGGTGTTCATGGAGCAAGAACTGAGCCTGCAGGAGCATCCCTGAGCCTCTGAGTGCCAGGGAGTGGCCAAAACATCTCCCCTGGGAATGCCAGGCCACGAAGAAAGCAGAACCTTTGCTCAGAAATGACAGACACAGATGGGCTTTGGTCAGACAGAATCAGGGGCAGGTTTTACTTTTCACATAATTTTCTGTATTAAAAAATACATCAGTGAAATCTGTTACAGGCAGGGACAGGACTACCGAGTACACAACGTCAATAGACTACTTTCTGATTTTATTTTTGTTAAATTACTTTTGTAACTGCTAAAAAAATAATTAAAAAACAAAAAAACCCAACCAACCAACCAAAAAAAAAACCAAAAAAAAAAAAACCAAAAAGAGGAAATATTATTCAAGGCTGTTGATTTTCATCTCTTGAAATTTTAGTGACAAGCTCAAATATCAGACCCCTGTTACAGAAAATGGATAACTGACCAGAGCTAGATAAAAACCATACAATTTTCTTTTTTAAAAATAGTTTGGGTTTCCAATGAATTTGTGACCGCTGATCATCAGAAATGCACACCTAGAGTCTGAGAAAACAGAGATACAGACAGTACCTGATAATGTCCTGTCCTCTAAACACCACATGGGAGCTTTTCTCTTCCAAAAGACTCAGTAACAGCCAAGCCTTAAAAAAAAACCTCTTTCAATTTCCAACACTATGACTAAATTTCTTTGGGTGGGGTGGGATAAAAACACACATGGTCATTTTCTACCACAGTTCTGTTGTCAGAAGTAATACTGCATCCTTTGTACAACGCTGCCCGCGTTGCAAAGGTGGAAAGAGAAAGAGTGTGTGTGTATTTCTGTTTGAAATGACAAAGCCCTCTCTAGATTTGCCTTACAAAATAATCAAAACCATAGGAGTAGGGAAAGAGGAGAAAGGAAAGCTGCCTTAAGGGAAATAAACTTTCCGTGCACCACAGTATTTGCTGGGTTATATGGACAGACTGCAGAGCTACTGGGCTGGGGAAGGGATTCTGCACAGAGCCCAGGACATCCCCTCCTGGACAGCCCCCCGAAAGGTCACTCGGAAGTTTGACCTACAGCACCTCTTCCAACAGAGTGAGAGCTGGCGCGAGCCGGGAGCGGGAGCCGGCGTCTGGCCTCGCGTGACCACTTAGCAGCAGCCAGAGTTGTCCATTGGGATGGCCAGTGGCTCCTGCCTTCCTAACATTTGATCCCAGTTTCCGAAAAAAAAATTATAAAAGTGTATGTGTAGGTGTATTTATAACGGAAGGTGTCTGTTTGTCTAAACCTCACCCCTTTCTCTCGTGTCCTCTGGAAGAGCTCGAGGATCTCCACGTGTTCCTTGGCAGCAAGGGCTGCCAGCCAGCAGGCTGGGAAGTCACCTGAGCCACAATCTAGCTCTCCATGCCCAACAGTGTGAGGGTAGATTTTACACAACCATTTTCCTTAAAAATATCTCACAACTTTAAAAAAATCCTAAACAGATAAAGGATTTATGCACCACTCCAATAGGTGAGATCCACTTGGATTTGTTCCGAGGATTGATCGGTGCCACAGGATGTTGGGATTTGCAGCTTACACAGCTTGCTTCCTTCCAGTTCCAGTTTGTACATCCACTGTGGTACAAAATCTGCCTGTAGGTGACGTTATCTTGGCTTACTTGATACACATTTTCCAAAGGCTGGACGTATTCACATTTTGGTGCTTCTGATGCGTATTCAAAGGAAAATACCCCACTGCAGTTAGTCTGATAACTCAATATCAGAGTCCTCTGATTTGACTTTGGCAAGTTCTTCGTGTACCTCCCTCACCATAAGAATCCGTGTTAACATGATGTCCAAGGTTCCTGGGTCTATTGGCAATGTGGAATACCACATGGGGCTGTTGGGAACACAGGAGCGCTCGGGCTGCAGGTAGAACACATCACTCCTCTGCTTCACGCTTTCAGAACTGCCAAGGCAAAGGAAACAAAGTTTAGGCCTGCATTTACAATCTTACCAAGAGTTTAAGAGAGAATCAGCAAAGAAATCAAAGTTACATTGAGATGGCAACACTGTTTCCCCCCTTCCTCTTAGGGAACAGTGAAGTTGTTTCCAGGTCACTCAGCAGCAGTTGCTTATAAAGAAACAAAGAAAACCAAAGTAACTTCTTTACAGCAGGGGTTCTCCTGCGTCACTTATTAATGGTAGGAGTGATAAATGCATTTGACATGCAATCTCTGAATGAAACTGGTTCTGGGATTCCAGAATTGCTGCATAATGTGGACAAGAGGAAATGGCCTCAAGGCTTAGACTGGATAAAGTGAAAATTTCATCCCTGTAAGGGTTATCCAGCCCTGGCACAGCTGCCCAGGGAGTCCCTGTCCCTGGAGGGATTTAACAGCCATGTGGATGTGGCACATGGGGACATGGTTTGGCAGTGCCCTTGGCAGTGCTGGGGGAACAGCTGAATTTGATGAGCTTAGAGGGAGTTTTCAACCTAAATGATTCTGAGGTGCTGTTCAAGAGCGAGTAAAACTAAATCCCAGCTTGCCTGGCCATGCTGCAATGCTAAGCCCATCTGCTTGAAAGACTGACTGACTTCAAGGCAGCTTCCAGGCCCTGGTAGGGTTCTAAAGTCTCTAGAGCCAGGATCCCTCCTGCCTGGCTTTGGGATAATCACACCAAAACAGCAAAGGGAATTTGTACTGCTGCCTGCACCACTGCAGAGGCTCAGCCATGATGCATGATGAGCAGCATGAAAATGCTTTCCCAGCCCAAGAACAACTAAAAGCTTCTAATGACGTGCCAGTGAAGACAAGGAAGGTAAGAAGAGAGAGAGAAAGAGTCTGGATGGCTGCATGCCTGTCTCTGCCTCAGTAATGGGATATTTGTAGTATGCTCAGTAGGTACATTTTGGAGGGTGATTCATCCGAGTTTCAGCTGACACTAATGAGATGCTGTTTCATTTTGCATGTGTATTTTCTTTGAAGAGAGAAGAACATCATCTTCCACCTGCTCAAGGATCTAACTGAAGTTTATATAGAAACGGGAGAGAAAAATGATTTATCTCTCTGTCCTTGCTGTAGTCTCCTTTCTAATTCCTAAACACAAGTTAATCTCACATCTCAGCAGGCAAAACTTAGAGTTTTACCTAATTCACGCTTCTCCTACACTCTTTCACAAGGAACATGATGTTCCTTGGGTATTAGTTATAATCTCCTCACAAGAAGGATGGTGTATGGGAATTAAGGGAGATGAGAATGCAATGGGCACTGTAGTAATGTCTCCACTTCACATTTATACCAAAGAATTTATTTATTTAAAGAGTACATCTCTCTCTGTAGCTCTGCTCTTGACTCAACACCAGTAACAAAAAAAACCTGTATGGGGGTCTCACAGCAGTGCTGCTGTTGGCATTCCTGTTCTGCTCACACTGAGGGACTGGGAATTGGAGAGGGGAACCAAAGCACAGGCACAGAGGGTCTGAGTGGGCTCCTTGCCCAAATGCCTGTTCTAATCTACACACAGACCAAAGCTCAAGTTCTGTCACTTACCATTTTGATAAGTAAAATTCATAAAGTCGGACTGGACACCGGAGGGGATTATCTGTGTTTTCAGCCATTTCCACTGCTGTTGGAACCTCCTCATCTTCACTGCGTTTCCTTTTGCCTACTGATAATTTATCTGGATACACAAAAACGGCATCACAGAAGTTCAGTGAAAAGCAGCACCTCCAGAAACAAGGCCTGGTGCCTCAGCCCAGCACCCAGTGGTGACTCTGCATCACCCAAACCCACTCCTTGAACTGGTTCTGTCACGTGTCACCATCCAACCATGGTCACCTGGTGTGATCTGCTGGGTGGGCAAAGGACTGCACATCCTACAGGCCAGGTCCACAGCCCTTTCCTCATCTAGAAAACTCACAAGAACTAGCAGGAAAATATGCAGGATATAACTTTATTTATTAAAGAAGAATTAATGTAATGCACTGGAACTATGAACTGAAGAAGCTAATAGGATCAAAGACTTCCCTTTCCCAAATGCCAAAATTAACTGAGAACAAACATCTGTGTGTCCTTGTCTCTGGGTGTGAGCCCCATATTGCTGTTCTCCACTGGGGCTGCCAGGTCTGCTCCCCACACAGACCCAGGACAAATATGGGAATTAAAAAGCCACGATAAAGGTCTGGACCTCCAAACCCCAAGATTACGAAGTGCTGAGAAAAGGACTTCAAAAAAGGTCTTTAACTCTTGCAGTAGTTAATAGAGCTTTATGCAAGCTGAGGATGTTATGGAAGACTATTAAACAAATTTGCAACCAAATCTGTGACACCTCCTTTGTAAGTTTTTCCTGGGTGCATTGGCTCATTCAGAATTTCTATTTAAAGCAGTGAAAAGGACTGCAAATGTATTCAGGATAACAGTATATGCTTAGCTCTGCTTACTGCTGAACATATTTGTTCTTCCCAGTCCCCTTTAGAAGAGAAGCAGACAATACAGAATCACAAAATTCTCTGATTCTGTAATTCAGACAACACAAATGTGACTGCCCAAATCCCAAAGACCAGAGAGAACTCACCTGATTCTACCTCTTGTTTTTGAAAGGGTGGGAAAAAACGTAAATATGTCATCTTAGTATTATACTTCAGAGTTCGGGTGCGCCTCATAACGTGGGCAAAGGACAGTTTCAGGTGCTCACTGACATTCTTTAGTTGGAAGTATTTGGTGTTGAAGAATAGAAGGGTGTTCAACAAAACGATGGGGGAATATGCACCCAGCTGTTTACATTCCCACAAGTGTTCCTCTTCAATTCTTGAGAACATATAACCTGCAAAGAACGGGCAAAGGAAAAAGAAAATAAGTTATTCATGCATATAAATCCTCTTTCAGCTAACCTCTATTAATGAACCACATATCAGGTCAAATTCACACCTATCATCAGCAACTGTAATCCAATAAAATCAGAATACTGCATGCACAAACATAAGAGCATGGAGAACCAAGCTGTGGAACAGCATGATCTTCCAGTACCTGAAGAGAAGGATATAAAGGAACTGCAGACACCAGCAGATTCTCACTAAGTTCTAATTTCACTGTATTAAACCCCAGTCAGCCAACTGCAAAAATGTGTAATTCCTACAACATGAAGTATGAGTTTAAAATGTCCCATTTTATGTATAAATAGCCCATTGTGATTATCATAAGTCAGTTAGGAAAGGGAGATATGGGGCTTAGAAGAAATTTGTTCTAAAAAAATATCCCTGTGTGCAGCAAACTATATGTAATTGGATTATTTCTGTATTATATAAAAAGTTCATTTTTTAAAATGAAAAGCCAGTTGTGGAATTGCCAACATTACTCAAGTTTTACTGATACTCTGGAAAAGATGTTGTGTACTCACAGGGCTGGTGTCCAGCTCTATAAACCACACAATCAGCCTTGAAAACCAATTAAAACTATCTGCAGAATTCGGGAAGTCTTAATTTGGAGTTGAGACAAGATTCCAATGATTTGCTAATAAGATCCTCAAATTCACCAGGAGTATTTCCAGCACTAATAGGGAAATACCAGTGCAACCAAACACAGTATTTGCAGTACCTCATCTCAAATACTCCATTCAATTCTGGCTACTTGTATTTTAAAAAAAAAAAGAGCTAAAACTTGAGGGAAGAAGAAAACTTAATGTGTTGAGTGTCAGAATGGGAATCCTTTCTTTCCAAGGATTGATCAGAGGCAAAGATACATTTAAGTGTAATCATAACTGGTAGAAACAGACATAAAATCCATGGTGTAGAGAGAGGAGATTAATGTGAGAGCCTCAGGCCACATTCTCTTCCTGGCCCTGAGAAAACATTAATTTATGATACAGCTTTGTCATGCAGCTACATAAAACAAAAGAATTGTCCTACCGTTTGGAAGAATTGTAGGTTCCCAGATTTTCAGAAGTTTTGTGAGTTCAATCATAAACCTGGAATAGGGCTCGGTGAAAATGTTATCTATTCTACCATTCTCAAACAGGTACTACAAGAGAGAAAAACAGGAAGACAAACAGTTTGTGATTATATAACATTGCAGAGACGATACAGGACATCAGATTCTTTTCCTTCTTATGTCCCAGTGTCTTATGGGGCCAAATACTTTGGTGAAATCTCCAGTAAATCAAATTTTCTGCAGGGACTGTGACCTCTCCAGTATGAAGGGAGAGATCTAGGCAAGAACTATGGTTAATATTTCAAGCTCTAGAGCTGTTTTCTGCAAAATCATCTTCCTCTAAATATTCTTGAAAAAGTCTGCCCATAAAAACCAGAATAATTATTGAATATTTTTCTGTTGAAAAGAACTTTACATGCTAATACCTCCTGACAAGAGACAGGCTGCTGAAACTGCTCAACTTGCAGCACCAAGGAAGAAAAGTTCCTTAAACTTGTCAAGGAGCAGTTTAGAAAAGTTTTCTAAAAGTCAGGAGTTTGTATCAATAAATAAGTCAAAACTGGAACACAACAGTCACTGATACCTAGAACTTATCAATGGCACTTTGAATTTTACTTTCTTTCTACATTTTGTCCAAGCATAGCAAGGAAAAAAAATTAGGATAATTCCATGTCTAATTAAATAAGTTTTATGTTATAAGTAGCTTTAGACTCTTTATCTCAAAATGCCTGTTTCAGAATAGGACCAAGCAGACTGTTCTAAAGGAAACAGAACAGAAATATACTGAACATTGAGTTTTAAACACAAGTAAGTGTTATTCTAGGTTTGTACTGCTACTGTTTCAAGGCAGGTAGTAAGGACTTACTACATTACTTTTAGTATTCACTAATTACAGTGCAGTTATTCCCAATGTATTTTTTCTGTAAATATTGCCAACATAACAGGTATCTGTCTTGTCACTGGGAATCTTTCCTGGGCAATCCCTTCCATGTAAACTTATATACTGGAAGAGCACTGTGCAATTATTTTAGATCTAAACCATTCCATCCTAAAACAAGTATTGTTTTCCTACACATGAAAAATGATCAAAAAAGTTCCAAATCCAAGTATTTGTGTCTAGGTAGAAACACTCAGCCCCCACATCACATTCCTATAAGGACAGAAGAAACTGGCCACTGTGACCATAAAAAAGTCCAGAAAAATGAGTCATACATGGGACCAAGGCAAACAATAAAACACAAAAAAGAGACATTCTTGCCTCCTCTATAAACCCCAAGCTGCTCTGCGGGACTGTGGATGTCCCATAAGTAACCAGAGCAAGTTCTGCATGTTCTCAGCAGTGCCCTAACTCCAGTTACCTGCTGAATTCCAAGGCACAAGTATAAGATGCTGTCAGGATCATATTTTTCTCCGTTTGGTCTCCGCACCTCTTGAATAAACTGGCACAAGCCAAGACTCAGCTCAGCAAATGTGCATGAGAGAATGTCCTCCTTGAGCTTCACAGGATGAACTGCAGCCGAGGAAATGATTAGCAAAATTAATTCATCACATTAAATCTTCCCACGTTCCTTATTACTTCTGTAGGCAGAACTCCTAAATTCCTGTCTCATACATGAAGTACCCTGCATGACTAAAAGGTGAACTCCTTCCTATCTGTTGGCTGAGAATTGATTGATTTGGCCAATAAAACCCAGACCAGCTGCATGTGCAATCAGTAGAAACATTACAACGAGTACTGAGGCTGCAGGAATTCAGAGCTCAGACAAGGAAATGTTTGGGAGTCTGCTGAACCCAAAATGTGGATGGCAATGGCTGCATGAGCTTCAGGCTGGGGTTGATAAATGGGTTTCACCCCTCCAGCTGGACTCAGGGGAGTGAGAGACTCACCAGAGTGAGAGAAAGACCTCGAGTATTTCCCACTAGTCCTGGACATGATCTGAGTGCAGCATATTGCACTTGTTGAAGGAAGGAAGAGCTCAATGAACATGCAAGGGGTTTGGAAAGGGAAGCAGAGCAACCAGGAACTGATCGATCAAATGATCTGCAATGAAATTACCAGGCTTGGCTGCTCCACACCTCAGAAGTGCCTGCTTGGGAATAAGCAGGGAATCTTTCTGGGAGTGGGCAGAGTTTCCTGGAAATGACTGTAATATTTACTTCCTTGGCCTCAAGAAGAAAACATAGTAACTCATGTGAATACTCCACTTCTGGGAAATAAACCCCAGCTCTTCTCATGGAATGACAACAAAAATTCCAAATAAGAGATGAAAAAGTGGATCTTGTCCTAACTAGAATTTTTCCCTTCGGGGGTATTTCTTATGTAAGTCCTGCCATGCTTAGTTCTTTAAATTGCAAAGGTATTTATTATGGTTTGCTCTCTTCCCAGCCATCCCCAAAGAGCTCAATTCTATCCCTAACTTAAATTCTCTGCTTGACCCTGAAAATTTGCCCACAAAACTCAGTGCAATGATGTAAGATCTGAGACCAGGGTAAAGGGGAGTTAGACACTGCCAAATCCCAGGATTGTTGGGCTTTTGTAAAAAAAAACCCACAAAATTCATCATGGGAAAAATAAACAAAATAGTATTTAATTGTCATTATTATCTATCACCCCAGTGAGACATGAGGAACAATAAAGCTAGTTTCAGGCAGGTTGCAGCACAGAATGGGCAGACTTTTGATATGTTTCTTTCGAGCTGTGAAGCCTAGAAATAAGGTGTTAAGATTTTGATGTTGGATCACACAATTTTTTTACAGCAAACAGTTCTGCTGACCAACAAATACTTTGGGAATGTGCCAGCTACAGATAAAATGGATGGGGCCAAGTTGGTGTTGTCAGCTTAGAATTATGGCCTGATGAATCTGTAATTTCATGGTTCTATAATAGCTCAGAAAAGCTCTGCAGCTGCACAAAGCATCTGCGCTACAAATGAAGAATTACTGCATGCAAAGGAAGGCAAAGTGGAGATTTCTAATGTTTTACAGACTTTTTTCAAAGGAAACAGATCAATTAAGAATGTAATAGCTACAATTTTTAAATGCATGGAAAGACGCAAGACAGAATTCTATAAAATCTGTTCTCCACTCACGGGTATTGCAAAACTCAGTGATATCTAATCTTAATTTTTACTTGAACAATCAATCAAGCCAAGCGCTCTTTAACTAAGTATTTCTGTTTCCACTGAGAAACAAATTTACCTGAAAACTTCAGGTCCCCTTGCTCCTCCTGTGCGTTTTTCCATTGGACCCAGTTTTTCCAGGCGTTTACCCCATACATGTACTTCAGGGTCATCCCAGAAACGGAGCAGCCGGGGTAGGAGCCCTGCATCAGATTCCGGGGCTCCACAGCAACTACAGACTTCTTCCGTCCCTACAGGCAAGCAAACAAAGCAGCATTTTATCAGCTCCTCATCCATGGATGGTTAGATTAGGGCACATAATGTTGTTATTTCAGAATTTAAGGAATTTGTGTTCCAGAAGTACTTCCTTACCCGTCTTTTTGGCTGTGGGAAGCCATCCCTGTGTCTCCGTCTTGCCCGTGAACGTGAATGTAAACCCGGTCCTTTACTGAGAGGGTCAAATGAGTCTGAAGTCAAATCAACACCATGAAGAGTTTAATCACATGATTTAGCAGCCCAGGTAGAAGTGTCACTGTCACTGAGATACTATGGAACACCTCACAGTTGACAATCACACCTGTATATTCAAATCACGCTGACATTCGGCTAATTAAGCAATCTGTGCACTTGCTGTATAAAGGCAGTAAATTCTCAATAGGACAAAAAAGCCCCCAAAACAGTGGGTGTATTTATTCAGGCAAATAAGACCTTAGCCCCTGCTCACATGGATTATACCCAGGGACACAGAAGTGATGAATTCAAAGGAGTCAAGCAAGGCTTCCTGCTACTCCTGTCAGGGGTTCTGCAGAGTGCTGTCTGTAAAGACAGCAGTAATATTTTAAAAATAGTAATTTTTAGTAGAGCTGATCAACTATTGCAGCTTTAAACATCCAGTGTCACTACATGAAAACACACAAGAAGGCTGCTGGGACAATGCTCATGTAGAAAATTGTGTGTGCTTCTATTAAACAACGTTTCTCTTCACATTACACTGACCTGATGGGAAATCTGCCTCCAGGTCCTGTTCCACATCACCTTTGGAGAACTGCTTGAGTTCTGGATCAGGTTCTGGCAGGGCATTGGATCGTAAGGTGTAGTGATTCAACTCCTCCTCCCAGCTGTGTGGAGTGGATACTGCTTCTGATTCCAGATCTCCGCTGTACGTGCTGCCCTGGTCTGCAATGAGAGGGATCACAGGCACCATGTGCTACAGCAAAGGCAGAACCAGAAGTTTGCAAGAAAAGATGCAGCAGGATCAAAATCCATTTGCAAAATAAAAAACCTGACTGACCTTTCTCAAATATCTTGGGGTCCAGGAAGAGCTCGTGCTCGGATGTTTGAGATCCTTTAGAAAAAGAAGGAAATCTGTATCTACACATGATGGACAGCTTGCACAACTCATATAAAATACTTTGAACAGCAAAAACCTATGTATTAGGTCATAACATTAACACACATGCTGTGTCTTCTCCTCCACCAGAGTTCTCCTAACAGCTTTCTACCTTGGTCATGCTGTTGCAGGGGAAACAAAAATGCAGATCTAATGTAGGTTTGCTTTTCCAAAGGCTTCCAACCCCTCCCTGTTTATTATTTGAGTCATCTGTAGACCAGCAGGATATCTTGTTCATCTCTTTCCAGCTTGTTTCACTTTCATTACATGGGTTGGTCAGTGTCCAACACACTCTGACCTGTCTCACCCCTCAAAAATCCCCCATAAAAAGCCTGATAGGAAAATATTCTTTTAAAGCAACTGCTCTGTCTTCTTGATTTTGACTCCTCCTTCTAACACTGATCGGGAGGTTACTGCCTCTGGTAACCTGTTCCTGTCAACACAAGTCAAACCAGCATCTAGGATCAGGGAAAGGGAAATTTCTGTGGTGAGAGGACCTTCACCTCACTGCATTTCATACCCTTTTTAAAGCCACCACCTACCACCATGAGAGTGTGTTTTTTCTCTCTCCGTGTCTTCTGCAATCATTTCTGCCATTTGAAGCAGATCAGCTTCAAATGGATTAATGGACATCTTTTCCTTGTTTTCCTGAATATTTTCCATGATCTTATCAGCATTATCTGGGGTAGTTGGGATGAGCATGGGAACTGGAACCTATGGAACACGTGGAAAATATCAGAACATACTTAGGGGTGAAGGGAAACAGCAAATACACAAGCGAGGTCCCTCCCATTTAACCTTAAATATATTTTAGGACTACTAAAATGAAGTTAAAAGTAACTCCAGACTGTACAGCTCTGTACTCTTCCTACAACTTGGTAGTTTTGTGTGACATTGTTTAACCAAATATGATGTAATAAGGAAGGAAATGGCTTCAAGGACTCCAAATACCACTTGCATGACCCGACACAACACCCTGTGACACAGTGCTGAGTATACTGGACACAAAACAAGCCTGTAAACCATTGACTTCCACAGTGAACTGCAGCATAACTTACAGGAACTGGCATCCCCAGGGGAACTGGTGTGTACTGGGTGTAGAGGTGGAGGGGCACTGGCACAAACACTGGTACAGGAACAGGTACCACAATGATCTGGGGTTGAGCAGGTTCTTCTCCTTCTGTTATACGAAAAACAGAACAAACCAAAAATTGTTGGAAAATACCACACAACAACCTGAAAACTAGTTAAAGTCAATACATTCAAAAATACTCCCTGTTACATAAATCATGTATTACTCTCTCGACTGCAGCACAGCCAATTCCAACAGGGGTAGGAGATCAGACACCCACCTGTCTGGCATTCTTTGTTTTGTGTGTGAGGTTTGCACGAGGTGGCCTTAGTCTGGGTGATTGGCTTGCACAACAAAGCTTTGTTTTTCAGAAGCCTGGGTGGTTTTGATGATGGGAGCTTTAGGGCATCTGTCTGGGTACTTGCCTGTTTGGAAAACACAAATGAGGGCCGAGTCAGTATTGGTTTGAAGGATAATATAAGACTAGTGTTTGTTCTCTACTGTGTGAGGCTGAACAATTTAAAACTCTATTTGCTGATAAAAATAATCATTTATAAACTACTGCAAAACAAGCTTGCTAATGTGTTTGGTGCTTTCTGGTCTCCATCTCAATTTACTCAGATCCAACAATAATGTTGTTTAAAGCTAATTTTGCTAATAAAGCTAATTTTGTTAACAGTGCAGTGAACAAATCTGCAAGAATATTTGGTTTCTGTAGTCAAATAAGTGCTATAAACTTTTGACCTTGGAATTTTATTGATGTCAGAGCTATAAAGAGGAATTATGTTAAGATACCTTTGATGATTAAAAGTCTGGCTGATACAGACACTGATAAAACTGAGTAAACTAATGCGAAACCACTGAAAACAAATAAATGTAAAAAATGAACACCAATGCTGGCAGCAGCAGCATCATTTCCTGATTACACATAGACTGACTACTCATGCTTGTACTAATTCCATGTCCTGCTAACTGTAATTTTCAGTCATGCATTCAAATAACAGGATCTATTTCAAGAGGGAAAACTCATACTCTAATCCATAAGTGACACTCCAGCTAAAAGCAAAGCTGTCAGTCTTCCAGAACCTAAAGCTACATAAAAACATCTCTCTATTTTAAGAGACTGGCAAGCTATTACACCACACACCTCAAAGAGCTCAAGAATAGGAACTCTGAGTTATCCCCAGGTAAGTGGTGACAGTGGTTCCCCACAGCTCTGCTGCCACACTACCAGGGAGTAGGGAAGGAAAATGAAGCTGCAGGAGCTTGGTCACATCAGTCCCAGCAGCTCAGGCTGGTCCCCTCCTCCCATGCTGGTCCTTTTGCCATCCTATGCCACTTCTGGGCGCAAAAGGCAGCCTCAAGTGCAGAAACCAGATATGAATTACTTGAGAACCACAGGCACCTCAAGAGCTACAATCTGACAAGTTTTGCCTTAAAACATCCAATCTGCCAGTGGACACAATCAGACTTTTGTACCATGTAAGTTCTATCCATCTTTTAAAAAGCATCTGCAAGCTGGGTGAATTTTAAATCCCAATCAAAAATCAGTTACAAAATGATGGTGCCAAATTCTTGGATACTTTACTTGTTATTAATACACTTTGGGCAAAATTGAGAGAAGTCTCTCATAAAACTTACATCTCCTATTGTTTTTGCTGTCACAGTAGGGACTGCACCTGTGAAGAAAAAAACCAATACAATAGCATCTCTACTTATCATCAAGGACCATAATCTATATTCTGCCAAGGTCAAGAAAAAGAATTCCAATTAAAACTCATTCCCTGATGTATGTACATAAATTTAAGTCATTATTTATACCTAGATAAAGGAAGGACAAATGCAACCATCTGCACTGATGTGAAGCATAATGAAGAAGTGGCCGTTGTTCTCAGTAAAAAATAAAATCTCTGAGCAAATATAAATTTCTCTCTATTCAGGAATAGAGATGTAAAAGTACAGGCATCGTATTCAGCTGCCTTACCCTGTAAAACATTGTTGGAGTTAACAGTAGGCTGGGCAGCTGGGGTGCTTGCAAGGGACACCACGTTTGCTATGACAGGGGTTGAGTCCTTTCTTAAAGAAGGAGGGCCTGAGGAGGAGGCTGGTGCCATGGAAAGGTTTGCTGGACACAGTAGACAGAAGAAAATGAGAATAAGCAGTAAGATAATTGAGAAAAAAAGCATTTCTGAAACAACACCCACCCTTCAGATCTATCTCCAGATGAAAGAGGCTGCTGTGTGAGAAGGGGATGCAGGTGTCAAGCTGCAGCGACTCAGTTTAAACAGGAGCTGGTTCCACAAGCAAATCAAGCAAGAAGGGAAAAGAGCTCCCACCAATGTAAGCAGCAGATGTGCACCAAACTGAAAAGCTGAACATGGCCTGGTGCACACTAAAAACTTTCAGTTAATTTTTATTGGTTTTGGGTACCTTACTCTCGCAGCCACCATCACTCTGTGGGAGATTATGCCTCTCTTCAGGATCACTGATATTCCTGCCTTTTGTTTCCCTTTCTCTTCCTGTCTTTGTGGGCCTTTCATCCCTTTGTGTCTCATTCCATATAGAAACTCACAGTTCCTGTTCCTGTGGGCTTCATTCCCACCCTCATTCCCATTCCACCTGCTCAAGGAAACAGCTACAGCACTTGTTAACCTTGGGACTGATACTCCCAAGAATTAACACTTAATGACACAGAAATGGGAACTCTTCACATGCCTACAGACTGCACAGACGTGGCTGGATTAAGTGCATATATAGGAGTCTGAATTTAAAACCATTAAGTCTATGAATTTCACCACTTGATTGTTTTTGTTAAAAGAATATTAACACTCTACCATATCTTCTAGGTGTTATGAAGACAAGCTAGATATTTAACATGTCTTCACTAGATATCAGTACATTTTATCCCAATGAAACAGGCCTTTGTTTCATGAAAGTGACTGAAAGCAAGTGCTTTTGCTTCATCTTCTTTAAAATTTGTTTGGTACATGAAGCAATTGCATTTCATACCTACAGAAGTTTGAAACTGTCTCAAGTAAGAGTGATTTACACCTGAGCCCACTCAATAGCAACAGACAAGCTCTCCAGGAGAAGGCAGATCTTAAAGAGTTCACTGAAGTGAGTTTGCAGATAAACATCCATCCAACCCCACACATCAAAAGGCAATACCATCCCCAGCCTGCTTTACCTGTGTTGTTTGGGAGTGGAGGGTCAGAAACACCTTGCTGCTTACAGAACAACAGAATACAAAGCAGATTGCAAAAATGCTTCATCTCCCCTTGCCATTTTATGGATTCGTTGAGTTTACCTTGTCTCTTACAACCATCACACTTCGCCATCTAGGAAAAACAGAGTGAGGGAGAAATTGAACACACTCGGAAACACCAACAAGGGGTATGTGCATAAATTCTCTACTAGAGGATGTGAGAATATTGCTTACCTGGTAAAACAAAACTGTGAATTTAGACATGCACTCCTCTGAGCAAAATTCTTCCATTTTCCCCCCAAAGTGATTCTGGACCAGTTTGGGGGAAGTCTGTAAACAGTAACTGCACATTTTACAGTGGGTTCCCCAGCGCTTAGACAAGTCGTGTTTATAGAGCAGTTTACAAACTAAAAGAAAACAGCAAAAACATCCTTTAATACCAAAATGACAATCACTTGGCACTTCTAATTCCTGTATTTAGTGACGTCTTTAATAATTCGTTGAAACATACCATTAAAATGTAAAGTGTGAACAGGGTTCTGTGTTCCTAAACCTACAAAACAGACTCCTAACTTCAAAATATAAGGTTTCTTTTAGTATCACCAATAATTTTAAGGCAAAACACTTGTGACTTGATTTCTCTGAGACAGGGTTTTGCCCTTTCTTACCTTCACTACAGAATGTTTTATCTACGCCTGAGAACCTCACTGTCTCCTTGATAATTTTCTCAAACCTGCAGTATTCACACAAAGCCGTCATATTGCCCTTCTTCTTATACTCATCACAGCAGGTCTTCCCACAGAACTGGAACATTTTACCCTGCAACGCAGCCAGAATGTTTTGGTTTCAATGTTTGAATGAGTCCCAGATAATACATTTAAATTGTTAACAGAAATGCAGAAAAGTATTTATACCCTTAGAAATCAGCAACAGACAGCACCAGCAAATGAGCCTCCCAATTTAGCTTTATAATAAAGCAAAATTTCCTGCAGAAAGCCCTCACCAATGTGCTTTGTCCTTGGATTAAAAGGAACATCCCTGGGTCCAAGAGACAGGGATGTGTTTATTTAGCCAGGCAATCATTTGGTTTGGGGGTTTTTTGGAGCTCTTTTTTTTCCGGTTTTAAGATCATAGAGCTGGTATCAGTATGAATTTGATATTGGTTAAATGATACCAAATCAGTTTCAAAACCCTCCATAGCAAGTCTTTGCAAGCAACAAAGCAGTACTGCCAGACCAGTGCACATAAACTACAATTTCTTGGGTTTCTGCTGTGAAAAAAGAGCTTGGAAAGCCCTAATCTTTATTACCTTGTACTCAAACAGTTCTGGTTTGGTGGCAAACGATCTGTTACAGTGCTGACACTTGATTTTCACAACAGAGCGGGTAAAGGTGACGTGCTGGCACTGGGCAGCCAACCTCTGGAGCCCTGCTGCAGCCGAGGTGCTCGTGGAGCTGGAGGACGCGGTGGAGGTGGTGCCGCTGGCCGAGACCACCGTCCCCGAGGGGACACTCACAATGACCTGGCCTTGTGACAGGGGCACCACCGAGGAGTTCAGTCCTGCAGGCTTGTTGAACAGATTCTGTGGAAAAACAGACAGACTTTATTTTACATCTTGCACCTGGGTGTTTCCACCATCAATTTAGCGTTCTGTTAATTCAGCTAAGAAGAAATCCTAGATGTCACACCTGAAAAGCTACTACACAATTGTAGCTGCAAAAATTGCGTATGCTCCCATCTGACATAGCCAAGTGATACTGAGGGTTTGCTGAGGTTTTACAGCTGTTGCACTGAACTTGAACACCTGAGGGTGAAACAGAGAAGAAAAAGTGATTTATGCAACATCAAGTTGTATTGCAGCTAATTTTGCACCGTGCATACAAAAACAGAGCCTGAATGACGAGCCAAGGCACAGACAGAAGCCCGAGACGACGTTTCCACAGATTCAGAAGCAGACACTGCAGCTGCTGTGCCTGTTGCTTGCCAGAAATTTAATTAATCTCCCAGTATCTCTAGGATGTCAGTAAGCATTTTTCTATTTCCACATGAAAAATAGCTGAAAATGTTTGCCTAGCTCCATGCAACTTTGGGCAGAGGTAACAAAGCTGATCACCCCTGGGAACAAGGGGCAGAAGAGTCCCAGCAGTGGCATGGCACATGTCCACACAAGAGGTTTGTCCAGCTGAGAAACCCACCAGCTGCACTTGAAAGAGCAAAAAAATAGATTTAAGATTGGTTATCATGTTTAAGCTCCCTAAAACCAAAACTGATATGGCTGTACTGCCACTGCTACACTGATCTATGGTAGAATGTCCTCCACTTCCCAACCTCCCCAAAAAAGAATATCGGCCTTAACTTTCAAGACAAATAAATTTTGGATATGAGCCACATGAAATTAGGTTTCTATAGAAGTAAGAGAATAAGCTTACCTGAAGAAGTGACCATTTTTACTCTGTATGCTGACAAACAGTTAACAGAACAAAACAGTTCCGTCTTCCCCAAGTTATTTGTGCCCTCCACCATCTCGGCTGAAGATCTCAGAGATTTACACAGTGTGCAGGGTGTAATTTTAGCTGACTTCTGTGGAAACATGGAAATTGGTTGTTCATTTGAAACTTGGCATTTTTATTAACCTGGAAATCGTCACTAATATAGAAAACACTTATAAAACGTGCCAGTGTGCTTGAAACAGCACTTGTTTTACAGCTGTAATTTATGGTGCAGATACACTGATTTGAGCTCTGGTTTGAGTACCTTCCCAGGCCACTTTAACCAGTACAAGGCTGTCTGGGCAAAGGCCTCCACTGCAAACACCACCACAGGTTGTACTAGCACGGATCAGCACCTTGTATCAGACAACTTCAAACATCTTGCTGAGAACTGACATGTTGCTTATGATTTTTAATGCATCAGCTGTGTATGTAAGCAATATTCCCACTGAACAGATGAGGAGACAAGGAACAGGGAGAAGCAGGTCCCCTGATGATGTTTGGTAGCAAAATGGGAAAGAGATCCATCTGCTAGTAATAATCACAGTTTTCAGTGTATGGTCCAAAAACTGCTTTTTAAGAGAGGCACAGGAAAAAGCCTGAATTTCATAGACACATTTTCTGTGTTTAAGGTTTTGAAGGTCTTTAAGTTCGGAAAAAACTTTGAGAATTAGTGCACCAGATTATTTTAGTATGACAGCCTTAAAAATGCACTTTGTTCTATCACCAGCTATTCCAGCTCTTCACAGGACAGAACAGAATATAAGCTTTTAGGGATTTAAAAACACCCACAAACCTCCAGAAACTATCAGAATGTACCTGGCAATTGAGCTGAATGCTGTTTAAAAATCAATTAAAAATAGATTTGACTTAACCTTATCAGCTTTGAACATACTGTATTTTCAAGAGAACTATCACGTATGGGGTTTTGATGTGTGATATAAAAGCAGCATGAAAACCTTTCCAGCTTATTTAATTTTATTTCCAGATTTGTTTCAGAGGAGAACTAATTCTGAAGGTAATTTTCTGGATGAAATACATTTACCATCTTTTTTTTTTTTTTAATTCATTAGGCCTTTCTTGGCCTAAGTGGCCTGGATAATGGGACAGCAGAGTCAAGTCACAAAATGAAGCTCCATTATTTTATCAGAGGGCAATTTTTCCTAAAGTAATTTCATTAAAATAAGTCATTCAAAAATAATTGAGCTATTATAGAAAATTAAGGTTTTCTTAAATGCTCAGGTCTTCAAGAGGATCCACTATAATCAAAAAATAAATATGAAAGGTTTAAAAGTTAAAATAATAATTATCAACTAATTATTACTTTTCCTCTCCACTTAATTCAAAGGCTACAATTTAATAAAGAATACTCCTTAAAACAGGGAGCACCTCAAGGCTGAAAACAGTCACAGTGGGCTGCTGCTGGGGGTCCCACCATGCCTTCTCCCACACTGGAATTCTCTGGTAGCTGGTCCAGTGGTGAGGGAACAACAGAGCAACACATTTGGGCAAAGATTAAGCAGCAAATTATCATCCCTGGAGGTGTTCAAAACCCACTTTGGCCTGTGACACTTTGTGATGTGGTTTAGTGGGCATTGGGGTATTTGGCTGAAGGCTCGACTTGACCTTGGAGGGCTTTTCCAACCTTAATGATTTTGTTATTTTATGAAATGACCAACGCAGTTACCTTAGACCAATACAATAACTGAAATAATCAGCTAGGAAATTGAGTGTTTCTTAAAACCCCCAAAATCTCATCAAAAATTAGATGGATACTATTTTTAGTATTTCGTCCAAATACAGAATCATGGAATCCCAGAATGTTTTGGGTTGGAAGAGACCTTAAAGCTCATCCAGTGCCACCCCCTGCCACGGGCAGGGAGACCTTCCACTATCCCAGGGTGCTCCAAGCCCCGTCCAATCCAGCCTTGGACACTTGCAGGGATGGGACAGCCACAGCTGCTCTGGGCACCCTGTGCCAGGGCCTCACCACCCTCCCAGGGAAGGATTTCTTCCCAACATCCCATCTAACCCTACCCTCTGGCAGTGGGAATCCATTCCCCCTTGTCCCATCACATGTACCTGCTTGTAAGCTGTCACACATATGGAACTGCAGAACTTTTTGGACTGTCCCTCTATCTGCAGGACGTGACACTGGCCAGAGCCACTGTAGCAGTATCCTCCACAATATTCACAGCAGTTCATGGTCAGGTTGTTGGCCGAGCGGAACTGGGAGAAACAGGCGTCGCTGCAGAGCTTGTGCACCACGTTCTGGTAATTCACCTCGTGCCTGATCTGGAAGAAAAGGAATATACAGCAAGGACAGAAAGAATATGTGTGTTCATCTCTGAGACAGCAAGTTGTGCTGAGCTAAAGAAATTCAAATGAGGAAAATGGTGATTACCACTGCATTCTTCTGGCACATGCTGCACTTGCTGGAAATGCTGTTGGTGTGGATAGTGACAATGGGTTTCCTTTTCAGTTCAAATGTGGACAGACAAGACTGGCTGCAGAAATCCTTACTGGAGTATGTGTTGTCAAACTGGGCAGTGATTACATCCTTTGGATTTAGAATTTCTCTACGGAAAAAGAAAAACAAACACAGAGATAAAGGATTAATGTCAGTTTCATGTCAACTTGCTGTTCTTGCTTATTCTGGAGACTAAACATTCTCCAGGAAGGGGTGGATCTATTTAATTTAAACCTTTATTTTTTGCTAAGTATCTGACTTAATTTTTCCTTTCCCATTAGGAAAACAGGTAAGAAGTACAATTCTTAAGTAGGTATTTTGTGAAACATTTTGTACCTGCACTTAGAAGTGGCCTATGAAAAGAACAAGCTCTAGCATTAAATCTTTTCTAAAGGAACTTGGAGAAAGTAACTGTTTTGCACAGTCTTTATTAATAAAAAATTTAGAAAGCAGGATATGTGGAATAATTCCTTTTAACAAATAAGAGGGTAGGGGAAAAATGAAAGGCCACGATTTCTAATCACCATGGTTCAGTCCACCATGGTCTGATGAGTATTTTAACTTTTTTATCTCCCATCCTGCATTTTGTTTATTTGTTGCTGGATTTAACACACTGAACTTTCTCCTTATTTCTTCTCTCTTTCGAAACAGTCCTTCACAGAAAAGTTTCAAAGCCCTGAAGTCAGAAAATGAGGAGAAAATACTTATATAACTTCCTTGCTTGGAAGGATTCCTCCTTTTCCTGTCCTGTCAGAGGTAACCCATTTTTCAACAGAATAAATACAAATTACAGCCAAGACTTCTAAACTTTGTTACAAGGCCTTTTCACACTAAGGCAGCAAGTGAAAAGAATAATTAATTGAAACCTCAAGTTAAAGTTCAGTTGCCCTTGTAAAATTTAAAGTAATAAATTTGTTGTTGAAGAAATGATGAACAAAGCAGCATTCCTTTGGCAAAGTAACTTTCTTAACTAAAAATAATAAATATGAATAATTCTCTATAAACAGACTGTAGCATAATCAGCCTGGAAATTATTTGCCTCGAGTGAATGTATAGCAATGACATCTTTCAGAGCCAGCCACAAAGGTCTTCTTTTGCTAATTTGGACATAATATAAATGAATAAAAAAATTATAACAATGTTTTTAGAGTTGAAGATTCCTGACTGTGTAGCCAGCAGAATTGTGGAAAATGTAGCTATTTTCTAAATTATTTTGTCCAAGTAGGCTCAAAAAAGCCCAACCTCACCTTTCCACTCTAGGCCTAGGCAGAAAGTAACTGATTTGGGTGCTGAAACTCCCATTACCTAAAAAGCTTAATTCTTAATAAATTTAATCTCTCTACACGTTATGAGAGCAGCAGTGATGTAGTTTGAAAATCTAAGACCTACAGAAATCTAAGATCACACAATGGAGCCTGAATGAAAAGTTAATTTTTTTTAGAATCTAAGGAAATACTCTGCCTTGAATACATTAACTCACCCATGTTTTGCTTCATTTTAGGGATTCATAAATCTATTTTCCTCTAGAAGAAATAATGCATAAAATACTTTTTGAAAATGTACTCTTGTTAGTAGTTTTGAGAGTGCAATGACATTTTGAATTGGCAAGAAAATGTGGGACCTTTTGGAATACAGTTTTTCATATTTGGCTTATTTAAATCAAACAAAAGAGAAGATGCACTCTGCACCACAGAGGCTTTTAAATCTATGTGTATGTAAAACCCAATTAAGGAAATGGAACTGCAAGCAGACAGACCAATTAACAAGGAACAGCATCAGCCACCAATTTTTGAAGGGAAGCGTAACAGGAGCAGCACTACAGACACAGCAAGGGGCACAAGAACAGAACTGAAGCCTTTCATTATCTGCTTGAATATCAATTATTAGTAGAACAAATTAAAGCACTGTCCTACTTTGAGCAGCTTGAGCAGGTTTTCTTGGTAGAAGCTGGTGGGCGAGAAGCTGGAACGGTGTATCCAGTGAGGCACAGTGTGGAGCAGAAGAGCTGGGTTGAGCCTTTCCTCTGGTAGGCAGTTTGCCCCTTCTGCAGGATTTTTTTACAGCCAGAACAGGAAACCCGAACAGCTGTGCTTGGAACTGAGGGAAGCATTTTACTCATGCCAGAGGATGCCACAGCAGGCTGGAAACCTGATGACAGCTGTGGAACTAAAAAAAAACCCACAGAGAGAAAACACAGAGTAAGTGTTACGTATCTATTACACAGAACTCACTGGTGTGCAGGGGCAAACACAACGCTCATGTCTTTATTTGGGTTGTCAGGGTCTAGAGGAGAATCAAAGAGCAGATGAACTCTCCACAAATACATGCCCTGTGCTGGTTTTCTGCATAGCAGATTTTTATAACTACTCTGGAGAATGCACTTTTAATATCCCTTTCATGGAATCACAGAATGGTTTGGGTTGGAAGGGACCTTAAAGCTCATGTCATTCCCCCCCCTGCCGTGGCCAGGGACACCTTCCACTATCCCAGGTTGCTCCAAGCCCCATCCAACCTGGCCTTGGACACTTTCAGGGATGGGGCAGCCACAGCTTCTCTGGGCACCTTATGCCAGGGCCTCCCCACCCTCATGGGGAACAATTTTTTTCTGAGACCTTATCTAAACCTGCCCTCCTTCAGCTTAAGACTTTAACACATTCAGCTCTCATACGCTTTTCATGTTCAATTTTCCTATGCCTCAAAACCACAATTGTTTTATAATCTCAATTTCATTCTCTCTAAACCAAACTAGTTCTTCATTCCTACTGGGATCAAACACAGTGAATGAAATGCAGAACGACCTGCAAAACTATTTGCAAAGGTGACACATTTTACAGATTTAAATGAAGTTAGTCTTGCCTATTCCTTACCAAGAGGATTTCCACTGACTGAAAATACAGCACTGATTTTCAGCTCCCCTTCCTGAGATTTTGGCTGTTGGCCGTACTCCTAAAACAAAGGGAAAAGAAAAGGAGAACAAATACACACATGTAATAACAGGTTACATGACTTTCATTCTTTCACAATGCTGCTTTGAACCTTAGGGAAGAGTGGGTGTCCTAAGCCTGCTCCAAAGGCTGGGTAACAAGTGTTGCTGTGTGAGCACCCCACACAGCTCCTGCTCAGAGCTCCACAGCAAACCACACCTGAGGGGGCACAAATGGACAAGTGGGGCTGCCTGGTGCATTCCCCTCTCCAGCTGCACTCCCAGACACCTCAGAATTCAGCCAAAGCTTAAGGAAATCTCTGCTTTCCACTCAAACTTTCCATCTGAAAGTACTTTTGCAGCCCTTGCCACTGTTCTGGGAAAGAAGCTTTATCTTCACATTCATGGAGGGTAGCAACAAAATAGAGCTGGGACCTCGCTGGGGGGGTTCTGTATTACCCAGGAGTTAAGACCTTTGGAGCAGCCTAAGGTGAAGCTTTGCAGCAGACCAAGGCTGGCACCACCAGGGCCAGACCATCACAGTCCCAGCTCCAGCCAGAGGGGAATCACCTCACACTCAGTACAGGATGAAAAATCCCTGGACAGCTGCTGGTGGAATAGCTGACATGCTATAAATGACTGGCTTAGTCCCCAGCAGCTATTCACACTGACACCACGCTTCCTGCCCCTGCTCTCCCTAGAAACCTGAGCCAGAAAGCAGCTTGGAACACTCCACATGTAAATCTTAATAGGCTGAAAAGCATAATCTCTTGGAACTACAGAGATGATAAGATTTAGCCTACTTACAGTCGTTTGGGAGTAGTGAGGCATGATGTCATGTTATGACTGAGCTAAATTCACAGTTGCTGCCTGGCTGCCAGGGAAGCCAATTCAGAATCACTAAGCAAAAGAAGCTCTCCCTTCCCAGTGGCAGCGAGATGCTCCCCCAGCTCCCTCCAGCTCCCAAAATCCCACAACAGCCTCCACTGAGCACATGCTCAAACTGAGCACTTCTCTTACTCCTGTGGGAAAATTGGAAGTTTCTATACTGGACAACCAAACTATTTCTCAACAGGTTTCCCAGGAGAACAGGCAGTGGTATTCCTTGATCATGTGAACCATCAGACTGAAACAATCAAATCTTAGGTAAGAGAAGCTCTAAGCTGGGTATGGGCATGCTGTGATAAGATTTTCAAGCACCATTTTTACTATTATTATTTAAAAACTAATCATTTGCAGACATACAGTTTTTTAAGCACTTTAACTGCAATTGTATCCTTAGTCAAGAGTAGGAAAAGAAATGGAGGCAAATCCTGACATCAACTGTGCATGATCAAGCAGTTTCACAGCAGCGTAACAGTGCTGAAAGCCAAAAACTTTCAGCTCCAACTATTGGTTACAGCAAGAAATGCTCTTATCTTTCAGGAAATATTAAAAAATATCCATAAAATCCCCCCCATATTAATTCCAATCTAAAGCAAAACAAAATGAACTCAGTTCTCCTACTTTTCCAGTATCAGGCAGAGTTGATAATCACAGGATTTTACTCCAGGAAGGAATATTTTGAACCATACGATATTTGACATTTAAATTCTTCAAGTCTTCATTTTTACTTATAAATCTGATCTTTGATAACCACAGACATCTCGCCTTGCATTCCACACAAATCCACACAGCAGATGCCATCTTGGGAGGACAAAAGAAGAGACAGATTTAACTAATCTACACGTGGTTTGACATTCTATAGGTTCAAGGAAAAATAAACCCAAACAATCCCACAGAGACTGAACAAATCAGAAGGACAGTAAAATCTGAAGTTGCAAATACTTTACTTCTTTATCTTATTAAGTTGAGAGCATTATGGGAAAAGAAGAAAAAGTGCTGGGAAGACAGGCCCAGAGAGCAGAGAAGGTTTAGCAGAAGGACAAAGACTGATGCTAAAAACTAACACCTGCAAAAGAACACCAACACTCTCGTGTTGGTGCAAGGGGATGGGTCACTTTGGGAAGTTTTGCACACTTTTAACTTATAAAGTCTGACATGTAACCCAGATGTGAGCAGTGAGGAGACAGGAATTGTCACACAGCAAACCAGCGGCACAGAGACTGGCTCAGCAATCCTGGCCCCAGCACCACTCAATCCATAGGTCAGACCTTCTCCAGGTTGCAATTATTGAGCTTTTACCTGTATCATCATTGAAAGTGTCAGTCTTGAATGAGAAAGTGACTTAAACACATGCTTAAATTGACTTCACTGATGTGTAAGTACTTAAAGATTTTGCTAAGACCTCTAAGTGTTAATTTAAAACAAGAACAAATCACTGTGCCTGCAAAGGCAACTTTTAAGAAGGGAGTAGCAGCAATAGCACTGCTTTAATTCATATCTCTAATTGTGACTACTCACAAAGTATTTAGCAAAGTGTGATTCACAGTTTATTTCCTAGTTAGACTGAGATAAAGTGTCTGTATTGCCACAGATTTAGTAACAGAAGTTTTACAGCACTTGGCTTTGTTTCTAACTGAAAAGCAGAACATTTTCAGAGACAAGGTAACAAGACATCAAAAAGTTGGGGGGAGTGGGTTTCATAGTAGTGTAAGAGGGAAAAATCCTTCTACTAAACTAAGTTCTTCAAGTTAAATTTCGGTCAACAAACCAAATAAATTGCTGAATTTATGTTCAGCTTAAGCGGTCAGCTGTCAGACCAAAATGAGAAATGCAATGGGAAACTTACCTCAGAATTACCAGGTTCATCTTTAATTTTGTCTAATAGTCCCTGCTGTGGGGCCATAGCTTTAGCATATTCGTCATCCAAAGGCTCCTTCTTAATTCTAATATTTGGTGCAAAGGAATTCCCCAGCTCTTGTCCAATAGATTCCTTACTAGAAAATAGGTAGCTAGACTCCTGAAACAATAATATGAAAAAGAATTCACCCTCCTGCATCTGCCATGAGGAGTTGGGCTGCTGCCAAGGGGAGTTTGTGTTGCAGACCAAGAGATTTGGGTCCTGCCAAGGTGGGAGAAATGCTGGGAAGCAGCTGCTGCCTCAACCTCCCTGCAGCCCCCTCTCTCATCCCACCCCCAATGCTTTCCACTCCTCTGGCCAAAGCAGAAGCCACCCAGCTCTGTAACTTGGTTGTTTGGGAGTGTCTCCTGTGGATACAGCTGTTCCCTGGCTCGTGTGGAAAAAAGGCAGCAGGTCAGGTGGATGCATCCAGCTGTAGGTTCGGCTCACCGGTCACTCCAACCATGCTGAACAGGAAAGTTGCTACCAAAAGAATCCTCAATCCAAAGAGAGGGTCAGGAAAATTTTACAAAATTATATGTACTGTTTAAGTAGCAAAGATGTCTAAGAGTCAGAAGATCAGTTTCCTTAACACTCAAATTTACACTCAAATACAAAATACGTATTTTGAATTATTCCAGCATATTGCTGCACTTGCAAAAGTGGTTGAAAGATCTATAGCTTACCCTGAAGTTAGTTTCTGGAGTTTGTGGCGCTAACTGCGTCCGTAATGTTTCTTCTACTTGATTATGAACTGAGGAAAACATATACATTAAATAGAAATGAATACAGGTTCCAATGCATTTCCTTTAAAACTATCAGAGTCTCATCCTGCTCCCCAACCCCAGCGTCTGACAGCACCTCACCACTATTAAACTACTCCATTTCTCCTCCCTGCAAGTAAGGCGGTAATCCCTAAAGACAATTGACTTTTCAAAAATTATTCTATTGGATCATTATTTTCCCATTCCAGCAAAATAGTTGTAAACTTCCGACGCAAATTGTTCATTCAGAATTTTCCACACCCCAGCAGGTTCTGAACTCTCCTGTTTTGACATTTAAATCAGAGAATACTTTTCAGAGCAACATCTTCCAGCTTTTTCTTTGCTGTTCTGATCTTTTGCCTTTCCCCCTCTTCTCAGGAAATAGCATCTTCTGCTTTTTTAGAATATATCATTTAAAAACTTTGGATTTGCCTAGATACCGGATGCTACCATGAACATTTATCATTCTGGTTTCAATTACACTGTAAGTATTTACAACTTTCTGAAATACAGAAACATTCTTCCCTTGATTTCTAACGGAAGGTAAAAACAGAGATACATCTGTAACTTTTCTTTATTTTAAAAAATATCTCTATTTCTTCTCTATCATTGGTGCCACCTGGAAGCACTGATTTTAAGATGCTGCTGCTGAAGATATAAAGTTTAAATCTCAGAACTGTAAGCTGTGAATGTGAACAAGCAGCCAGGAGTCCCTCACGTGCTGGCTCACCCTCCCTCTGCTGAATAAGATTAAATCATGTGTTCCTGCTTGGTTATTCTTAACTCCTTCATTCACTGTTCTGCTGTAACTTTCAGAGCTTGGGAAGTCAAAAATAAGTGTGTGGGCAGCAAGATTATGGTGACTGGCAAATGAGAAAGGGATTTTAGGCATCTTTGATTTTCTCCATGTTGGCTGGATGAAGTCCAAGACACAAGTATTTGAGGAAGAAGGAGAGCAGTCTCCCAGGAAAAGCAGATTTCAAGCTATGTTCTGGCTTAGTTCCTGCAGACACTAACTCATTTCTAGCAAGCCTTTCCCTGATGCTACTATCAAATCCATGCTGCTTTAAATGCTTAGGCATTAGTGAAGAATCAGTACTTCGCTCAAAAAATCTTTACTGGCCATCAATTTAACCTAAATTTCATCACCTTTTCTTTTAAGAAGTTCCATGGTCTATAAAAAAAAACAGTGAGAAAAACCAAAAGGAAGCTTGAATTGTCACCCAGCTTGGTTTAGGAAACCACAACAACAAAGGATATGTTGAGGCTCTGTAACAAGCTGTGGAGGATGAGAACTCCCTAACACTGTCAAGCCCTTTGCAAATCCTCCTCCTAACACAGAGTTCATTGCATTTCAGGGTTCTTCACAAAATGCTCCCCTACACACTGGTTTCTTCAACAAAGTGATGTTTTTAATAATTAGCCCTATTGCTGATTTCTCTCTAGTTCTTTCTTCCTCTTTGCTGGGCAGACAGGTCTATGATGTCAACAGTTACCTGCTTTGTCAACAAAATTGCTTTTCAATCTAGAATCCATATCTTTAGGGATTTTTTCCAACCGTTTTTCCCATTCTTGAAAATGTCCTTCTCTATTCTTGTCCTTTGCTGAAAAAGTCTCTTTGCCATTATCTCGTGTTACGCTAAAATCTTTTTGAAGTGATTTAAATACAGGGCCCTGCTCAAAGGGGGAAGTGAGATCCTTCTGGATTGCATTCTGAACCTGAATTTCTTTTTCACTGTCCAGTTCGTGATCTGGAACTCTCTTGCCCTCTTCCAGATGATCTTCATCATGAATTGCTGAAGAAAGAGTGTCTTTTGGAGTGAAATTCTGATCATCTTCGTTGTCACTCCCAACAACAGGTATGCCTGCAAGATCCCCAGAGTTCAGAAAATAATCATGATCATCACCCTGCAATGAATTTTCAGGTCCTGCTCGGTTCGGTACTCCGTAAGACAAGCTGTCAAGGGCGGGTGTTAAGTTGTGGTCAGCGTCCTCAGACATCTCTGCATCCAGAATTTCACCACCTAGGGAGAGAAAAACCCCAGTGAACAGTCAGAAAATTGACCAACTTCATGGGTAACAGAGGAGAAGGGTGAGTGTCCTAATCTGGCTGATGTTGCAATTCCTTGAATACTCTCAGCCTTCTTGGGCCAACATTACTGTGAAAACATTGCTGACAGAAACAGTTCAATCCCCCTCACCACTCTGAAGCAGAAGCTGAACTAAGTAACACCAACCAAGGAAAGAAAAAACATTAATTTCCATTCACCTCACTTGTGGCACTTGTGGAGAAGGCAATGCAGGAGGGAATGAGCAGGAAGGGCTGGGATGAGGGCAAGACAGTCTTGTTCAGCAGCAATGAGACTTCCAAGAAATGCTGTGTGAAACTATGACATTAGAGAATAAATAGAAATACTTACATTTTTCTGTAATATCAAATACCGCATCAGATTTATCTTCAAACTGTAAGAAAGGAAAGCACCGTGTCATTGTCTTGGTCAGCTGCCACGTACTTTGCTAAAAAGTATCTGATCAAAACCAAAACCAAGCAGAAGGATCACAATTCCTCCTCCTCCTTCCTTCCTTGCCCCAAGCAAATTTTTATGAATTAAGACTGTTATATCACTGAGAAGCCACACTTACCCTAATGAGTTCAGAATACATAGCAAAGGCACACTAGGAAAATTTAGAAATAGTGCTGCTTCCCAGAGGAGAGAGGGAAGGGAATGTCAATTTTCTCTTCTACCTGGGATACTGGTACCAGGTCAAGGCCACAGATTCTGTCCTGACACTCTGTGAGCCTTCATTCCCTCTGAACATCGTAAACGAAAACCAGGAGCACACGCAGTTCCCACTGCCATGGGCTGCACAGATCCAAGGGAACCTCTCCTACAGGGAATGTCCTCTTTCCAGGAACAGGGAAATGTAATGCCTAACTTCCCAACACAGATGATGAGCGTCAGTGTGAGCGTAAGCACAGAACCAGATGATGACTTGAGTGCTGCACAAACATCTGTCTGCATTAAACATCCTCTGACAGATGTTGACGTTGATGGCACGCTTGGATGCTGCCTGGAGAAGGATAATTAAAGTTTCCTTCAGAATGTCCAACTCATTAGCAGCCTTCCTTTCTGCCCAAGAGATAACAGTAATTCATTTAAGTCCTCTCTCCTTTCTCTGCGTTACCAGCTCTACACTTTCTTTCCTGGTAGATCCTGCTCACACTGCAATTCTTAAGCCATCTTAGGGAAAGTAATGGGATTTGATAGCAAAGGGATGAGCCCTAATTTCATTTACCTCAAGTAATTTAGTTGATAAATCCGGTATTTCTCAGGACTGGGAACTATCAGTGATGGGAACTATCAGTTTGGTAGCAGCCAGCTGTAGGAAAGGATGACAACAGACTGTCCCAGAGGTCATTTGATGGCAAAAAGTCCCTTTCCAATACCACTTGCAGGTCTACAAAGACAAGGTAGCTCCTTCAGTTCAACTGGACACACATGGAATAGTGAGGACCTGTCCAGCATGGTATCAAGCCAGCTCGATACTGCACCAGAACTTTCTAGTTTCTCTGAGCAGACACTTGAGGCTGGAAAAGTGAAATACAGAACCAAAACAAACAAAAAAAAGTTACAGTTCCACAAGGATGCAAGTCTCCTCTCTGTAATTATCTACAGGGAAAAAGAGTAAAGAAACACCTCCCAGGAAGGTTTGCAAGGCCTGAGCTCTGTTCCTGCTGTAATGAATCTCAGGAGTGTCTGGGAGATGGAGGTTTAACATTGATCCAGAAGCCCATTCATAGTCAACTAGGTTTACACAGATGTAACACTAATCCCCATAAATACTGGATATACTAAGTGCTCATACAAGCTGCTGAGAACAAGGACAGCAGGGGTGGGCTGCTTTTAGAGAGGAACATGGAAAGGAACTTGTTGCCATTTGATAATAATATCAGAGCATGAAGTTTTGGGAGGCAAAAACAATAACCCAGGTCCTTGACTCTACACTGACCTTTTTCAATCCTTTTTTGCTTCCTGTCAGTAATTCTCTATCCTCTCCAAAAATGCCACAATGGAATTTGATGGTAGGATGAAGGAAGTTTTCAGTTGAGATGAAGCATGAGCTCATCCTTTTCTCAGAGCAGATTTGTATCTACGTAATTCTTCAACTCTTTTGAGACCCAGAGTACCTGTGGGAAAGTATTCCAGGTCCTATACAACCCTGGTTGCCTTATACATGCAAATCCTAAGTATTCCTCCTCCTCTCCTGGTGGTAACAAATCTTTTGCCAACAGCTGAAAACCCCAGGACCGCTCTTATTAGCAAAGGATACATTTTGTAGTGTGGATCTCTCTAACTGTTTCATTCAAAGAAACACTAACAGGCAAGTAAGCACAAAGGGCCACCTGCAAGGGTATTAGGGACTCCCATAAATATTATGGAGAAGCTGGAAAACATTTACAATTTACCTGGAAGGAATCCAAGACACTCCCCAAACACAAGGTCATCCTAGGGAAAAAGCCAACCCTATTTTGTTTCTTTACTCATTATTTTGCGAGGCTATCAAAAGAAGAGATCATTTTGGATATCTTCTTCTTTCAAAAGGTTTTCGAGTACAGAGGAAGATCTGTCTCTGTGGTCAAAAGCTTTCCCTGGAAATATTTATGAACCAGGAACTCCAGCATCTGACAATACCAGCAGCTTTAGCTAAGCCACCATCTAGTTTCTGACTGTGAACAGCACCAGAACTCTCACAGAGTGTAAATTCAAAGGAAGAAAACCAGGGAAAGTATTTGGATGATTGTATGTGTGGGCACACATATGTATCTACACACACATAAATATATATATATATATCCCAAATAAATTATTCATTCTATAAGTCTATAACTGGGCTGTCCCTGAAATTAGAGCTTATATATTTTTTCTCTGCATTAATGTGGGGTATTCTCTCCGTTATACACTTCTAGTCCCTTCCCCAGTGCTATTACAGTCATGTTTAATGCCATCTCAGGAGGAAATGTTGTATATCACCAGTTACATGAAAACGTATCACTTTAATCAATCATGTATGTTAGCTTTTAACTGGATTATGGTCTTGTATCACATAGAAATGTAAACAACAACACCCAACTTACTATTTCTATATTATTCTATTACAGTTCTGCAATTCCCTCTGTCCAGTCCTCATGCTTCCTCCTTTCATCAGCCATCACCGCCCTTAATTCCCTTTATTCCTTCTGCTCAGATTTTTTAAGATTCGGTGAGGAGTGGAGCAAAAGTACTTGAGGGGCAAACATGGAACTGATGGCATTTCCTCTGGGTCACTTTTGCCAGATCTAAGGAGAGATACCTCAACACCCCACATTTAAGTCTTGATTACTTCAAAAGGAAAGTACCAGGAATAGACAGTTTTCTGTCCAAATACTGAGGCTTCAACTCCTCAAAACACACTTGCAGTTGTAAAACAAAAGTCAGTAATACAATATTCTAAAACACCTTCATTAAATCACCTTGACCAATATTTGCCAGAGAATAATAATTCTTATTTTAAATGTTTAATCATTTAAATGTTTTTAATCATTTAACTCTGTAAGAGTTTAATACAGAGCAGTTTGAGTTTGGTATTAGTGAAATTAAATGTTTTAGGCTGTATCTTTCTTAGTGACTGCCTCATTAGCTAGCACAGCACACAAAGCAGTGCTCTGCCTACTCAGGTTGTAAAAAACAAATAAATGAATGAATGAAATGAAATAAGAATACAGAGATGGTAGCAAAACAATGAGGTATTTCTGAAAGCAATGTGACTTGCCTAAAATTAACTACTCTATAAATAAGGACAGCATTGCTTTTATTAAAAAAAAAAATTCCACCAGATATGTCACTGTTTTTTACAGATGTACATGAAACTCTAAGGGAGCAGTGTCACAGCCTCAGCACCAACCTGCCTTTGCTGGGAGCAGGGGACAGAAGGACACCGTTTACACTTCAATACAATGTACTAATTTGAAAAAACTAAACAGCTGATCCATACCTTAACAGTGTTCAACATTGCCATGGCATCCATAAATCAAACAATTCATAGATTATTTTTGTGCAATATAAACAGAGAAGTTGCCTATGGCTGCAGTATTGCTTTGTATGCAAAATAGAGAATTCTGTTAAAAAATAAACAAAACAGTGTAACCACTTTACACACAGACACATGTCTTTCTAGTAAGCTTCTGAAGTTTGATCCTAGATTTTAATGCATCCATAAGCAAACTGTGGAAAGGAAGCAGATGTTAAGAGAACTGCAATTAAAAATAGTCAGAGATGATTCTCAGTTTGCCTGCAGTTTCCTTGTCCCTCTATGCACAGCATAACCCCCACTCCAGAATTCATTCCACTGATAAGACACCGTTTGAAACAAAAAAAAATAATAAAAAGGAATTGAAATTTCAATCGCTATTCTTGAGGCAGGTGGAGTGAGCTCAGGAAGCATCCCCTGACCTTTTCCACATGACACGTCCCTGGCAGGGATGCCAGGCAGGCAGCCAACCGCGCTGCACCTCTGCCACCGGAAAACTCCGCGGCACGCGCAGAATTACGCAGCGGGTCCTGCCGGAGCTGCTTCCCACTGAAACACAGCCAGCCCTAGGGATTCATACCTTCGGAGCACCTGGGGAGGGAAGAGAGAGGGTAACAAAGAGCCAGGCTGCTGCAGATACCTGCCACAGGAAAAGAAGGGCTGCGGCAGGAAGAGAACCCGGCGGGGTCACAGCCATAGAGCCGAGCGCGGCCGGGCCGGCAGAGCCCCCCCTAGCCGGCTCCGGGACCCCCACCACCGCCGGGGACAGGGCACCTTCCCGCCTGGGAATGGCCACAGAGTCCCTCTGGGGACAGGGAGAGCATGAGCTCGGCAGGTTGAGTGTCTCTAAGGCTTCCCTGAGCCGTGTTGAACACTTGAAAAGATTATTCTTAATCTAGTCTAAGGGTAAAACAGTGGAGATGGTGATGGGAGTTTTTAAAGGCAAATCCCAAACAAGCTCCAGTACATGTAAAAAAGCAGGCATTTCCCAGCTGCTTGTGGCTCCCTATATTCTGTTCAAGAAATACAGTTTTACCTTGCATCTCACTTACACATCTTCAATTTTTAAGTGTCAGGACAGAAGATTTAGGCACATGCTGCTCCCCTCTCATTTCTGCGTTTTAAGAAATCTGGACAACTCACCAGAAATCACAGGGAGCAGTTCAGCATGGAAGTTTATCGTCCCTTTCTGTCACCAAGTTTTTCTGATATTCCTGAGCTTTTGGAATATTCACCGGACAATTCCAAACAAACCTTATAGTTTCCATACCCACCCAGCATGCACACAGAACCTGCACACTGTTACCAACATATATGGGGCCAAGATGAATCTGTCAAACACACAGGAAGTCACAGCAAGCCTTATTTTTCCTGGAATACTGGTGGGCTTAATCTATATCTACAAAAACCACAGGGGGATCCAAGCCCTTCTCCCATTCACCCACAAAGTCATGGATTTGAGAAGGAAGCAGCTCCACACGTGAAGGTTTCACCTTGCAATCACAGAATCCCAGAGTGGTTTGGGTTGGAAGGGACCTTAAAGCCCATCTTGTTTCAAACCCTGCCATGGGCAGGGACATCTTCCACTATCCCAGGGTGCTCCAAGCCCCATCCAACCTGGCCTTGGACACTTGCAGGGATCCAGGGGCAACCACAGCTTCTCTGGGCACTCTGTGCCAGGGCTTCACTACCCTCACAGGGAAGAATTTCTCCCTAGTATTTGATATTAACAACAAATTTCCTTGCAATGGTCTTTGCAAAGACACCAGATTTTGATGTGCTGATCTTTGGGCTTTGCAAATTAAGAGACATACACAGATACAAACCACACAGCAAGGAAACAAACCAACACATCCACAAGAAAGACTTTCTTTTCAAACAAAGAACTTCTTCCCTCAAAACCTCACCTCTGGCTCTGTGCTGAACTTCTCTGCTGCTGGTAAGACACAAACAACCACTAAGGCTGGGATTTTGCTTACACTAAGGCTGTAAATAAACTGAAATAAAAATAATTCCAGTTTCTCACAGCATAAGGCAGGAAAACTAAACGGAAATTACAAGGATGTAAAAATCCCCAATATCAGAGCAGGGTCTGTGTCACAATATGTTCGTTTATGCTGTGATGCTCAGTAGCTACTTACTCCAAACCAAGTGTTTCAGTTCAGTTACATATTTTAGCTTACTCCACAAGCAGGCCAGCACTGCCCAGATCACAAATGTGTACTTTCGGCCAAAGCTTTCAAAAGTATGGCTAGTGAGAAGATTACTTTCTGCAAGACATGGAATCCCCTTAATTCCATTTAGCTCAGAAGCTGAACAGCTCATTAAGAGAGAGCCACCACCGCGGCTTTTAGGGAAAGCCAGTCCATGGAATACAACTAAGAAGTACCACAGGTGAAAATCCAGGGTGGAGGAGCAGCACTAGGAACATCACTCAGGAAGATCTCAGGAAGATCACTCTACTCAATGTCTCTTCCAGTAAAATGATTAACTATGTTAGTAATTAGTTGCTACTAGCTATATTACTAATAGGAGGAAAGAAACCCCAACCCACTGTAAATTAATTTTTAAAGAGAGTGAACTGTCTGAACCTGAAGTTCTCTGCTTGTCATTAGAATCTGTCCTCAATTAAGAAACCCACAAGGTGGTTTTGTGCACAAATTGAGAAAATTTACAATAGTAGCACCTTTTGCTTATTGACAAATACAGCAGGACCATCTCCTGCCCAGCCTGGTTTGTGTTCCCAGCCCCACATTGGTGACTTGGCTCAGCTCCATCAGGTACTGCGAGTCCTTTCCCTTCTCCTAAGAATGCAGTGCCAACAGCAACTGATGGTGCAAATGGGAGAGCCTGGATGTACATCCAATTCTCTCTATTTCAGTATTTCTGTCTTTAAAGAGACAACACATCTACTGCATTCTTCAAAGTACCTTCCTAACTCTGGCTTCCTTTTTGCCTTTTTCACAATTAAACACAATAAAATCCTGTTAACAGCCTGCATTAACTGTACTTCATAAAGCTTTCTGAGCAAACAGCACCATTTAAAGATGAATTTCAATACAGATGAAATCTCTTCATGTACTTTCAACTCTTTTAAGAAATATCAAGATTCGCAAAAGTACACAAATAAGTTATTAAAAAAATAATAATAAAAAAGGGAGTACTCCAAAATGTCTCCTGTGGGAATAACTCTGTATAGTTGTGCTAATTCTGTTTCAAGTTCTTCTCACCTAAATTTAGACTACTAAACATCAGTTTATTAGGCTAATGATTCAGGTTTCCTCTCTTTCCAAAGGAAATTAAGGAATTCTGGCAGCAGCAATTTATCCTGGCCTGGGACTGTGGACCAGCTCTCAAAACAGGAAAGAACGAAATGTAGAATTAAAATCTCGGCTTTGTCACCAAAAATCTGATGTATTAAACTTTGGTTATAACAACAATTGGTTATTACACATTTTTTACTAAAAAATTCAAAGGCATTAGACACAACGCACTTTAAAACTATCTGATGTAGAGGTAACACCTTCAAGCTACTTTTAAAATAAAACAAATTTATCTGAAGAAGTAGGAAACATGGTAACCCAAATTAAATACATTACCATCATTCTTCAATGAGTAGTTACAGAAAGGACAGACACATCACATAATTTTTGGATCAATACCAATTTGGTAAAGCAAGTTACAGTCTCTTGAACTTTTTGTTTTCCTTGAAATTTCTGAGGAGCACTTGCAGAGGAAAAGAGAATGGCACTACAGGGAGAATACAAGCTAAGAGGATGGACACTGAGAGCACCCTCAATTCTGCTGACATGTCCTCAACAAAATATTCTCTGCTGCAGAAACCTTCTTTGAACAGTTTAGATCATCCCAGAGAACAAGTGTTACAAGCAACAGCACGAGTGAGGTCCAAGAGCTCCTAGGCCTTTACCACACTCATGGAATGGATGATGGAATTCATCTGAACCGAGTCAGTCATCGACAGAAAACCTTGAAGTTCGTGAGAGAAAACTTCCTATAAGACTTATTTAGGGAAAGGCCAACAGCAGTTGGAATGTCTGGAAAGAATGATGGGATACAAGAGTCATCAACAGAATCACAGGATGGTTTGGATTTGAAGAGACCTTACAGATCATCCAGTTCCAACCCCAAATGAGAGAAAAGTTGAGATAACCACTTCAAGAACATTGCGAGTGATTTCAGAATTAAATTCCACAATCCTAATCATGCAAAGGGCCTTGAAGTAGGCATAAAAAGATAACTTCACTTTCTGTATTTTACGCAATGTGAAAAGTCTTAATGTAAATGCCTGAGATCCATTATGCTCAATTTTTGAAAGAGAATTCAAAGATTCTGACATCAAAACATCCTTTGAGATGCACAAAAACATCCTTGTGAGGTGCACAAGCCTTGGCAGAGAAACGTTTTCATCATCTTTGTACCATTCTGGAGCAATTCAGCAACAAAACTTTCTAAATGAGATGATCTCCTTCAATTTTTAATTACAGTCATGCAAAATTAAAAAACTTTTGCAAACACCTGTTTTATTGATGTGGACACCCAAGTGTTCACCTGTTCACACCAAATTAATTTCCGAGAGAGAGCCCAAGTGTCAAATTTCAGTACAGCCCAAATTGTCTTGTCTAGTCCAAGGGGTTATAGAGAACTGTTGTAAATAAATGAACATTCCAGTCAAAACAATTAACTGTTCAAGACAATGATATTATACACAAATTAAAGTTGAATTGTCATAAATATTTTTATAAACTACATAAAAACATACTAACAGACACCTTTCAAGTTAATATTGATCTTATGTAGTAAATTTGAAAGTTTTAAATTTGAAATTTAAATATGCTAAATGTTTTCCTTAGCATATACAACTGTTTTTATTTAGCGCAGAAATTAACCTGCTCTAAAACAATTTAGCCATAAAAACTTACCAAAACCTATTAAAAATCAAATTACACAAACTTCTGTCAGTCTTAGACTGGCAAAAACTTTATTCTTTAGTTTGTTGCTCATTCATGAATTGAGTTAAAAGATGGTGACTGCTTATCCATGGGATTTGCAACATGCCAGTTTAAGTGTATGTGCTTCTGGAATAATTGCAGAAGATTCTAATACTGAAAAGAACAATTCTGAAAACATCACCAATTGCTAAGCTCCTGTCTGAAGAAATCATTAAATTAGTCTTTATTTTCTCCACACAAAGGAAAATAATTTTTATAGGAAATGCTTGTTGTGCCTTAGGCACAAGACTTGGAAGAACCCAAAATCATGACCTCCTGTAGAATGGGAACTGGGCCACCATGGGGAAGAGAACTGGAATGTGCAGGTCTTCCATGACCCCATTAGTTATTAGGAGATCTCTGTGTGCTGGACTTACAGTTTGCTAATCTCACTCTTCACAGGTTCCATCAGCCTTTGGAGCAGCCCAGGATCCACCTCTCCCCACGTTCCTCAAGAACGTCTTGGCGCAAAACTGGCTTTGGGATGATGCCTCACTGGCAAATTGTATTTCCTCTTTTCTAACTTACTTGCCCAGGGCAACACCACTGTCCTGGATCATTCCTAAATTTTACTGAAGAAGTTCTCTGCTTCAGCAGGAGCAGAGAACGTTGTCAATGCCAACAGCACGGGAAGCTTTCCATAACCTACAGGGACATGTGGAGCAATAACTGATGGAGACTTCCAGACTTGGCACCTAGGGAATAATTAGCCAACGGACAGAGAAATTATTTTTCCTGAGACCAATGAAGATGATACTGACTGGATGATACTTGTTATTCCTCAGTGGATAACTGACAAGCTTGAGAAGAAAAAAAGCAATGTTCTCTTTTTCTTCAGGTGACACCAAATAACTCTACAGATACATGGAGCACGTCAAGGCAATGAGCAAGAAAAAACCAGAGACATTAGGACAGACTGCACGACCTCTGAGCAACCCACTCCAACACTTGACTGTCCTCATGGTGTGAAAGTGTTTCCTTATGTCCACTAACATTTCAATCACTGGCAATGAAGTTTAATTCAAGATTTCTCAAGTTACCGTCCTTCATGCAGCCACTTCCCTTCAAACTTCTTGCAGCTAGCCAATATTTGATTCCCCCAAAGACCTGTATGTTTATGTACTATCTGTGAGCAATTCCACAAAACTCCTGGAGCCTGTAAATAAAGTGATTGAAAGACACAGGTCTGAGAAATTCACAGATGATGTTCATTCCTTAACTGCAGAGTAGTCAGACATCTACACAACTCACCCAGTGAGACCCTGGGAGGTCATGTTCTGTTTGGTAACAATTAGTTTCACTGTAATCACAAGTTTCAAGTTCCATGATACAAATGCAGCAATTAAACTTCTCTCCCATGCACCAATGGAAAACTTGAGCCTCTGCTCTTGTCTTTCCCAAGGCTAGAGAATGGGAAAGCTTCTTCATCTTTGGGAAAAGGGAACTGGACAGCTCAGTCTTGTAGTGGGCTATGGACTCTTCCACACAAGCACAAACGTGACTTAACCTCATTCCTCGCAGAAAGCTTTCAACCAAACACTCCACGTGTGCAGGAAAGAGGACTGGACTCATAGCAAGATTATTTTCAGCACTGCTGAAAACATTAACCCGTGGTTCCTTCACAGCTACAAAGTATTGGCCACAAAGAACCTTCCAATGGTTTAAGAGTAATTTTTCAAGTAAAGTTGGACTTGATCATCTTGGAGGTGTTTTCTGACCTTAATAATTCTGTGATTCCAAAGAGATGAGTACGGACATGTGCTTACAGACCAAGAGGTGACAATGATGGCCCAAGTTGTGACAATGAAGGACCAAGAGCTGGGATGTGCATGGCTAAAGGTACTGGCACAAGGGTTACAGCCAAGTCCTGGAAGGGGCATGGCTAATGGAAGTCACACAAGGGTTACAGCCAAGTCCTGGAAGGGGCATGGCTAATGGAAGTCACACAAGGGTTACAGCCTGAGCACCCAAGAACTGGATGGTGCTGCCATCTTGACTCACTCTGGCCTGACACGGACAACTGAAATACAGAGGAGCAGCAAGGACATCGTGCTTTTAACAAGGAGACGGACGGTAACGACAGCTCCTGGTTAGCCGCAAGTTTATTATTTCAGTGATGCCAAGGCGCTCATGGCGATGATGCCTGGACACTGTCCTGGGGGAGAGGAAGCTGAAGGGTCTCGAGGCCGGAGGGGCAGCGCTGCCGGCCTGGGGCCAGGCAGCT
>VWZW01004092.1:47282-58513 GCA_013397115.1 Edolisoma coerulescens
AGGTGGTCGTTGGGTTTCTTGGCTCCTCACGCGCCTCCGGGTGAGGGCCCGCGCAGCACGGCCAGGCCACAGCAACGCCCTCGCGGCCCGTGGCGCCCGCCTCACCTGTTCTCCTTCTTCTGCCTCTGCTGCGTCATTCGTGAATTAATTTTCGTTTTGAATTAAGTAATTTTTAACTGAATTTAACATTTGTTGGTACTGTTGCAAAATGTGGAATATGTAAAAATTTTCCTAAGGATGTTCAGTGATATTTGATCCGTGTGTGCTTTCAAGCCTCACCAACAAGAAGGGAGGTTTAGTCCGTGGAACAAATAGCAGCTCACAAGCTCTAAGTGATGTCCAGGTGTTAGAAAAACAAGTTGTTGTTGGTAGAGTTGCCCTGTTAAGGTTTAGGGCTGGACATGCTTCATTATCTCAGACCTAGAGGGAATCTAACAAAGCTTGGGGAGAAGGATGTACCACTGATGGGGGACACAGGGAATGCACAATTGATGGGCCACAAAGACATCTGGCAGAACTACCAAGATAAGGAAGAAACTAAGAAATCCAACCTGGCAATTGTGCTGAATCAACTCCAGCTGGGTAAGGGGTCGTTCTGGCAGGGGGAGATCACAACCCCCAACTCATGGACCGCTGACCCAAGAAACCACCAACCCAAAAGAAGAGAAACACAGAGCATGGCACTAATTACCGTGAGAAGCAAGAGAATCATTAACCAATAGAAGATAGAACACTAATTAGAAGAGAACTATGTAACTTCTAGCCTTTGAACACTGATGGCTTATTAAAACATTTGAAACTACGTGTGAGATACAGGTTATTGAGTTTTTTTATTGTGAGCAATGTCGGACATTGCCAGCACCCACAAGTTGATAAGGACAATGTGTTCCTGTCTCTTTAATAATTAAATAATTTATCTGCTAATTAAAACTTGGTCTTAAAGGAAATCTTCACTTCCCAGTTTATTTGATTTGGACAATTAAAGGCTGGTGCTGAGCAGCAGCTGCATTTCAGTGGTGACTGAAGTGATCCTTATATAAACAGTGTCCTTCAGCTGGCCTGAAATGCTGGATACAGAATATTGGGATTCATTTAGGAAATCCTGTCAGGTCTCTCTTAGAAATCATGGCATTCCAAGGACGGAGAGATAATTAATGTGATAATTTAATAATGCTTTTCACTTATACAATAATCCTCATCCTCAAGTCTAAATTAAAATAATCCTTATCCTGAAGTATAAAACAATTTTAGTTGATGAGTTGTTTTGTAAAATTCTTCAAAGAATTTGAAGTTCTTTAATGGCAAAAGATGTTACATGTGAACTGTGAGCCTGATGTGAAACTGTATAGTAATTTTAAAAATAATTTTATCTTTAGATAGCTACAAATGAAAAGAATTAATATTTTAATCTTTTTTAATGCAAATAAAATACAGTAACAATAAAAAATTTAGGAGGGATTTATATTTGTTTTTTTTAAGAATTAGGAATTCTAAAATACTCTCAATATAGGGCTGCACATTTCAGGGTTCCCCAGGTGTTGTGCACAAAAGGCCACTGTGAACACACAGGTGTCCCAAAAGCATGTGGGTCACAGCACAGATGTGCTGTGGAGCAGCTGAAAATGCATGGATTTCTGAATGGGATTTTCTAGGAAGACAGAAAATAGAGAGAGAAATAAATTTACTAAATAATAAATACAATAAAGAATAAATATTTATTAATTTAACAAAAATGTTGAGAAATTCAAGTAAGAGGAAGACTTAAAAGATGAGTTTGGTTTAGGAATTAAGATATCTAGGAAAATAAACTCGCTTTTTCTTTTTGCCCTCTGGTTTCTGAGGCATTGCAAAGGCTGCCTTCATGTTTTCAGGCTGAGGTTTAGAAATTGTGTGTGTTTTTGTGTTGACTAAACCTCTGTTTTCAAGTAATCCCAGTGCCAAATGTGCAGCCACTCAGGATAACCTCAAATACCACAAGAACTCCAGTGGTGTCACAAGACGCGACAGAACTACTGTAACTTCTTGGGGCTACGTTGTAAATTTCCATAGTATCCTATAAAATGAACTTGTTCAAGCATTCTGATGGGAACAGACATCTTTGTGTCATTGCATGGTTCTCCTAGGGAGTGATGGAAATAGCTGATCTTTCAGCGTCCAACAGAAAATGCTTTCAGACCACTATACAAAGTATTCTGGGACAAACAGATCCTGTCACTAGAACAGGTCATAAATCAGCTGTGTGCTGTTGAACTCTCTGCCTGCTGCAGGTTTCCTGAGGCTGATGCTGTGATGGGCAGACGAGGGGGTGGCAGTGAGAGCCACCATTTAAAACCAGACCGACCCTGATGTGGTCTGAGACATCCGAGCCCGTTCTCTGCAGGGTGTTGGAACCAGAGCAGGACATTCCTCAGCTTGTTCAGACCTGGCTTACTCTTGACTCTTGGGTGTTGTTGGCTCCACTTTGGGGACACCTGACTGTGTCCTTCCAGTACCTGGAGGGGACAACAGGAAAGATGGAGAGAGACCTGGAGTGACAGGACAAGGGGGAATGGCTTCCCACTGCCAGAGGGCAGGGTTAGATGGGATATTTGGAAGGAATTTTTCCCTCTGAGGGTGGGGAGGCCCTGGCACAGGGTGCCCAGAGAAGCTGTGGCTGCCCCTGGATCCCTGCAAGTGTCCAAGGCCAGGCTGGATGGGGACTGGAGCAACCTGGGATAGTGGAAGGTGTCCCTGCCCATGGCAGGGTTTGGAACAAGATGGGCTTTAAGGTCCCTTCCAACCCAAACCATTCCATGATTCTGTGATTCTACACAAACTGTCTGTGTACTAATGTGGCTAAAAAAGACACTGCAGAACACACAGATAATGTGGTGATGGCTCCTGCAGAACAGACCAAGATAAATGCCTGGATAAGGCAGGGAAAAGATAAGATTGTTCCACACTATTGTTTTTGAATTGCTTTTTAATTCACCCCTGGAGTGTCCATATTCCAATCTGCTGCGCAATCCTGCGTGAGACTATTCCTCTTTAAACCAGTGACATTTAAAAAGGAACCACGAAACCCCCTCCACATGCAGGCTGCAGTTCAGTGAACTGGATGAATGATCTTTGCACATCCCCACGGGCATGCACAGCTGAATATAGATCACCCAGAAAACCTGCCAGCCACACGGAGTGGGGCTGGGCACTCCTGAAAACCTGCCAGCCCTGTGGGTTGGGGCTGGGCACTCCTGCCTCTGCTCCAGCGCAGGGTCTCTGCACAGAATTCCAGCTGCAGGTGGAACAGCCCTGCTGTGTGTTTTGGGCTAAACACAAATTAATAAAAACAAATAATCTTGTTTCCTTTCCAGTGAGCATCCAAGTAGAACAGCTTTGGGAGATGGGCGGAGGAAAACATGGCTGTTGCAGATGTTGTACCCACAAAGAATCATGGAATTGTTCATGTTGGAAAATACCTCTAAGGTCACCAAGTCCAAGCATCAACCGAGTACCACCACCACATTCACCACGAAACCGTGTGATGCTTTAGGCACTTCTTTGTCCTTGTTGTTGTCACAGACTGAGAAGGGACGTGTAGATGAGCAGCCAGTGGCCTTTTCTGTCCCAGAGATGGGCAAAACTGTGGACACCTCTTAATTTTAGGTGCTCTCATACTGCCAGCTCTTCTGAGGCACGGCTGTAATGCTGTAAGAAAATACAGGGAATATTTCAGTGGAAAAACAATTGCAGTAGTGTCTCCTGTCAGGCCCTGAACAGACGTGGCAGACCTGGGGGCAGTGAGGACGTGGGTTTGTGTCCCAGCTCGGGGGCTGCTCCGGCTTTGTCCCTCCACATGCTGGGTGAGATTTGCGTTTCCCTGGCGCTAGTGATGTCAGGGGCTGCCAGGACAAAGGGGAGCAGGAGGCTTGGAAACAACAAGGATCAAGGAAAGAGAAAAGCCAAGTTTTAAAAAGCGAACGCTTAGTCATAGAGACACAGACGCAGGAGGGCTGGCAGGGGCCTATTTCCATCCTGAAACTCCCCCTCATTCCCAGACTTGCTCTGGCTGTGTTTGCTGTTGAGATAACATCCCCTTCCCCCACCACCCACAGATAACTGAAGGAGCAGCCGTTGAAAAAGGGAAAAAAAAAGGCAGTTGCCTTGCTCTGCCTGCAGGAGAAATGTCAGGAAGTGTCTGGTGGTGGGTGGGATGAAAGGAGGAAGCTGAACTCTAAAGAGAATATTCTAGCTCTGCTCGTGCAAACAAATGCCCCTCTGTATTCTGCTTGATAAGAACATCCAGGAGCAGGTCCTCCTGCGTGCAGGAGCGTGGAGTAACTTACACACCTCTGAGGGATTTATTTGTACACACTGCATTACCCCCAGCTCTCCATGAACTGGAGGGGAAAAGATGGAAACAGCTCGGGAAAAGCACAAGCATCATCAATAATTAATAGTGCCTTTTTTGTAATAGGAATGATCCAATATTAATTATGAAGTTAATTTCTGTTTGGATGGTTTGTGCATGTGTATGAAATTTGGACCAGGATTTGAGTTCAGTGTAATCATGCTTTTATTCTAATTACAATAATTATAAATCTATTTTGCATCCTCTTTTTAAGTCTCAATAATACAGGCTTTTGTTTCCAAACATGCCAGACAGCAGTTTTTGCACACCAAATATGGCAGCTCTCAGCTCCCCAAAGTGAATCTGGTTATAAATACAAAAGAAATTGTTTTGATTCATTGTCACTGCGCAAATGTGAAAATAAGCCCAGAACACAGGTCAAGATAAGTACTTAGGATTTCTAAAGTCACAGAGTCAACAGGGAGGAAGGAACTTAATTGCACACATCATGAAATATTTAAACAGACAGTGACCAACATGCAGATGTGGGATGCAGACTTTTATTGCTAATTCTGTGTTACAAACAGCTGATGCTGCTCTGCGTCAGGGACTCTGTATCTTTCTTACTCTGGAGCCTTAAAAATCATCAGTGCACAATTTTGAAGCTTATTTTTTGTACTGGGTGATCCGTTGGGAAAAATTCTACAGCAGAAGCACAAAACCCAGACAAAGAACTGAGTTTCTTATTTAACGGTAGACCATCAGCTCGATGCCCTCTTGGGACATGGGTGCATCTCATCCACAGCAGTTTGGCAGGTGAAGGTTGCCATAAGAGCAAGCAGAAAATTTCTCTTTGTTGCACTTGGTTTTCCTACACAGTCACTGTCTATTTTCCAGCTATATTCATGCCTTGCTTGTGCTACCAGCACAGATTTATTGGAAAGTTTTTCTAATGGAAATCCAGTTCATAGTAACAGAAGTTTTGTAGCAGGTTCATGGCAGATTCTTCTGTTGAAGCAGAAGAGAAGAAATGTGAGTTTTCTCTTTGCTTTTGGGTCTTTCCTTTTGTTTTTCTGTCTGCTCTTGTGTCCCTGAAGAAAATCCAAACTCCCACCCCAAGTAAACCTCCTCCTTGTGACAGCCCCCGTGGTCCTTTGGCAGTGGGAGAGTTCATGCTGGCACCAAGCGGTGCCCTCTGAGCCCCTGGAGTAAGACGGGGTGAGATCAGTAAAACCTGTATGAGACATTTCAGACTGCTTGCAGGCTCTGCTAGGCATCATAATACCATGGTGTTTAGAGAGCATTATTTACCATAATAAGATGCCAAAACTAATTTTCAAAAAGGGAACTGTTAGACTTTTGCAAAATCTGATTGTGCTCAAGGTCTGGGATAGGTGTCAGGTTGTCAGACCAGTAATCCCCTGGGAAGTCTCTTCAAGTGCCTGATGCTCCAGCAGGATTAATTTTATCTTTGTCTTCTGAGAGTCACTGAAGAATGACACAAATAACCTCTGGAGTTCTTTGGCCATTTGTGTTGTTTGGAGACTTCCTCTCAAATCTTTATTGGAAATTACTGCCCATTCACAAACTCTGGTTGCTGCTTTTTAATATCATCCTGAATTCGTGCTGTGACTACATAATTTTTTCCAAATGCAGAATAAAATGGTTTATTTTAATATTTCCACCATTTTTGTGTTATGAAAAAAAGAATGGTTTTGCTTTTCTGTTCCCCCTTTTGTGTGAGTTTATCATTTGGAAATAGCAGTGGATTAAAAAAATATAGAGAGAGAAGACATTGCCAGGCTTTAGATTATCGAGAAAGTCATGGCAGCCTGATGAAATACAGCATTGTGAGTCTACTCCCTTCTGCCCCACCGACATTCCGTGCATAGCCAAACATTAACCAGAGCTCAGCTCAAAACTGCTGGGATTTTGCAGAGTTGGTGTATCTGTTTCCCTGCTTGTCTCTCCATGAGATGGAAGAACAGGGTTCTCTGTAACAGTTACATCCCATTCTTGCCACATATTTATTGTCACAGAATCCCAGACTGGTTTGAGTTGGAAGGGACCTTAAAGCCCATCCAATTCCACCCCCTGCCATGGGCAGGGACACCTTCCACTATCCCAGGGTGCTCCCAGTCCCATCCAGCCTGGCCTTGGACACTTGCAGGGATCCAGGGGCAGCCACAGCTGGCTCTAGGCAACCTGTGCCCACCCTCACAAGGGAGAATTTCTTCCATATATCAAACCTAATTTCCCCTCTTCAGTGGGAAGCCATTCCCCCTTGTCCTGTCACTCCAGTTCCTGATGCAGAGTCTCTCTCCAGTTTTCCTGGAGGCCCCTGCAGCTCCTGGAAGGTGCTGTGAGGTCTCCAAACAATCTTCTCTTCTCCACCTGAACAGCCCCAGCTCTCTCAGGCTGTCGCCATAGGGAAGGTGCTCCAGTCCCTTTATTAAATTCATGTCCCTCCTCTGGATTTGCTCCAACACTTCCATGTTCCCCTTATGTTGGGGGCACCAGAACTGGATGCAGTATTCCAGGGCAGTCTGACCAGAGAGGAGAAGGGGGAGAGAACCCCCTCCCTCAACCTGCTGGCCTTGCTCCTCTGGATGCAGCCCAGGGCACAGCTGGCTTTCTGGGCTGCATCTAAAGGACTGCGGCTAGCAGGTGACAAAATGTGACAGAGTTTTAAATTCTCTTAATCGAAGAAATACAAAATTAAATTCTTTATGGTAGAAAACCGTAGAAAATTAAATTCTCTTAACAGATGACATGGATACTGTTAACTGTAGGGCAGTGGTATAAATTCTAGTTATGTCTATCTCATTTCTCTCCACAGCTCAAGGACATGTCTGGATTGACAGCTTTGTCCTACAACTGTGCTGAGTGTTCCTGCGAGGCAGTGAACGTCCTTAACTCCAATTAACATCACTGGGAACGGAGGGCTCTTGGAGCCTCTTGGAAGACAGTCTTGGCATGCTCAACTGTCCAAGGATCACTCTGCCCATTGGCAGCACAGCTACTGCTGAGAGAGGAGACACAGGCAGCAAGAGATGGGAAAGACCAGTTTATCCAGATTGTGTGATCTTGTCAAGTCACAGAACTTCCTGATCTCAGAGCTCTCTATTTTTAAGGCTATTGGCATATTTGTCACGGTATAGAGGGAAAACCTCTTGGAGAGCAGATTTAATCTGTGTTCAAGGGGAGGTGAAAACAGTGCTGGAGGGAGAGGAGAACCCTCATCACTGAGAGCCCAGGAAAGTTGCTGTGAGCTGAAGAGCCACTGCAGCAGCTCTTGGCCACTCCTGCCATCCTGCCTCAGCTTCGGGTACCAGGTGACGCTGTTGGCATTTTGCTTCCTCCTTTATTCTAGCAAAGATGATAATTCTTCATGATGCTGTGGTGAGCCCCAGAATGATGAAATGTTCTGCACGAATCCCTATTCTCCCAGGTAGGTTTATCCCAGTGCTCCACAGACTTGGTTTAGAAGAGCCTGCAGCAAGGCAAGGACTCTGCTCTGCACCTTCTGGGTGTCTCCCTGCTCTGCTCTCCCTTCCGACTCCTCCCTTTGCTTCCTGATTCTTAAAATTCCTGAGCACCTCTAGTTCTGGGACATACTGAAATTTGTGCACACAGCCCTCAAACTGTTTTCTTCTTGGTCAAAATTGTCCAGGGAATGCCCAGGGAGTGCAGACATGGCATCTCCTCAGAACGTTTAATTGCTTCTTCAGTGGGAAGGGATGTTAGTGGGATTCGTGTTTGTTTATACTTGGGACACTTACAGAACCTCATGGGATAATTATTCCTAATTAGCAGCTTGGACACACGCTGCTCCTTCCTCCTACAATCTGCAATTAATAATACAGAGATAATTCAGATTTCTCCTTGCCAGTCTTGTGTTTATGTTTATAAGAGGAGGAAACAGTTTAGGAAAAAAAATTATCTAAATCAATCACCTACTGAGCTCCACACAGGGATTACCTGAGGATTATCCTGTGCTCGTGGCAGCTGAGACATTCAGAACTTTGGGCACCTCTGTGTCAGCCTGATTCTCTATGTCATATTCTTCTAAGGCTGCTACAGGTCTTTTCCTTATTAGTCACAGACTGCTTCCTACCATGGCTTAATTCAATTTCTAGATCAGTTGTGCAGTATGAAAAATCTTCAGAAGTAGTAACACTGGTGTTATTTTTAAACAGATTAATATTTTGAGGGCGAGAAAGGTCTGGAGTTCTTCCTTTTTTGCTTCTCTCAATGGCCCCTATTAAACTGAACTAATGTATGTACGCACTGAACATCCCAATAAAGAGATCAATGTGAAGGATGGAGAAATACGTCAACTCTTACCCCAGGTGTCACAGAGAATTTCCAGTCTCAGATGTGTTTGTGTACAGTGGAACATACTGGGGAGAACATCCCAAGCTTTCTGCCTCAGTGTTTGTTTTTATAGGAAACCAGCAAGCTGCCCAGCACGAACACTTACAAAACAGGTGATTGTTAACAGAGGTTGTTTTTACTTCGAGTCCTGCTCAGGCATCAGTTTTTCTTTGATTTGAAGACCAGGATGAACACTCATATTGCAGCTGCAGAACATGGACTCTTACCCTGGCCTCTACTAGATCTGGAGAAATTCAAAGCCACTTTGTGGACTTTGGATAAATTCTACAGATTTTTGTTGTACAGATTTTTTCACAGAGTCATAGAACCACAGAATATCTCATGTTGGAAGGGACCCAGAGGGATCATCGAGTCCGACTCCTGGCCCTGCCCAGACACCCCAACAATCCCGCCCTGTACCTGGGTGCATTGTCCAAGCACTCCTGGAGCCTTGAGGCTGTGACCATTCCCTGGGGAGCCTGGGCAGTGCCCAGCACCCTCTGGGGGGAAGAACTTTTCCTAATAACCAACCTAACCTCCCCCTGCCACAACTCCAGCCCTTCTCTTGAGTTCTGTCCCTGGTCACACAGAGCAGAGATCAGAGCTGCTCCTCCCTTTTTCTGTTGTTCTGATTTTTGTCATCCAGATTTTTGCAGAATTAGGAATAGAATTATACTCTTTATTTCTTTTGAAGAATGATAAAAATTAGTAGCTCCCTAAAACACAGTTCACTTATACTTAAGACACAACAAAGGCAAACTCAACCCTTTTCAACTCAGTATTATTTGTTTGCTGAAGAGACAGAACCATACGTGACAGCGAGGCGATGCCAGTTGTTTGTGTGTGATAAGAGCCAGTCCCAAATTTGTTCTTGCAGTGATTTAACCTCTGAGACACCTCGTGGTGGAAACACTCACTGCCGGCAGCAGGGCCACGGCCAGAATCCATTTTAAAACAACGTGGAGTTTCCATCCTGCAGTGCTTGGAAGTGGCTGAAGTCCCACAGCCATTACACCACTGATTCGGGGCCAGGATCAATCTGTGGCTCCTTTTTATTTAAAAAATATAAAGCCACAGGGAAATTTGTTTTGTTGCTCTCCTGCAAGGAAAGGCTGGGAGAATTGGGATTGTTCAGCTTGGAGAAAAGAAGACTTTGGGAAGACCTAATTCTTTCCAGCACCTGAAGGAGCTGACAGGAAAGATGAAGAGAGACAATTTACAAGAGCCTGGAGTGACAGGACAAAGGAGAATGGATTCCCACTGCCAGAGGGCAGGGCTAGATGGATATTAGGAAGGAATTGTTCCCTGTGAGGGTTGGAAGGCCCTGGCACAGGGTGCCCAGAGAAGCTGTGGCTGCCCCTGGATCCCTGCAAGTGTCCAAGGCCAGGCTGGACGGGGCTTGGAGCACCCTGGGATGGTGGAAGGTGTCCCTGCCCGTGGTAGGGGGTGGAATAGGATGGGCTTCAAGGTCCCTTCCAACCCAAACTATTCTGGGATTCCACGATTCCATGAAGAATGAAACCGGCCTTTGACCTCCCCAGGGTATCAGAAATATTTGCTATATTAATGATGTTTTGTCACAGCACTGCCACAGTTCCAGGTCTGTGCAATTAACATGGGACTTTCCCGTGGGTTTCTCACGGGGTTTGTTTTTGTTTTTTTCAGACCTGAAACTGAATGTGAAACATGCTTGGGAACTTGAGAGGGGGATGGATGGAAACACTGGTGAAGGGAAGGTATAAAAACGTCGTGCTGGAGTCATGTTGTGTCTCCTGCACGGCACTGCTAAAGCCAGGGACACTAAAGAGATGGAATGTGCTTTTGGCCTGTTTTCAGTAATAGAACATGGAATGTCGGGACTGTAACCACTATGGACTTGGCACAGCTGCTTTATTTTTCACCTCAGAAAGCACCATTTTGGGGAACTGGCGACGCTTTTTGTTCGCACCAAGCCATGTCCAGGGAGCCTGGAAACCGCGGATCGCTGTTCCCAGATCAGGGCTCTTTTTCGGTGCTTCCTTGCCCGACTTTTCACACAGAACAGAGTGAACGTGACCCCTCATGCCGCCGGGGTTCCACTACCACCCCTGAATGCATAAATCAGGCATTTTTAATCTCAGATTGGGTTTCAACGCAGACGTGAATGCTCTGGCCGCGCTGAAGCAGCGAAGTGTAATTGAAATTACGTTTATTTGACATTTTTCCAGCCGCAGCCGGGGCTGAGGGTGCCCTGAGGCGCCGCGCAACCGGGCCCGGGGCGCGCCTCCACCTGACTGACAGCTGAGCCAGCCAATCAAGACCCGCGCTCCCGCCGTGACTTCCCCTCCCGCCGCTCAAACTGCCCAATCAGCGCGCGGGGGGTTAACGGACCGTCCCTTGCCAACGTCGGCGGTCAAACGCGCCAATGGACAGAGGGCAGGCTCGTTACCAATGAGATCAAAGAGTTTGCGGAATTGCGACACGCTATTGCTGGCTTCGCTTGTCAGTCACCGCCGCCGGTGCCGGTGGTTGGCTGGCGGGGAGGAGG
>VWZW01004092.1:61267-77135 GCA_013397115.1 Edolisoma coerulescens
TTTGGATCTCCTCGTGGCGGTGCCCCTGGCGGTCCCCGGGACTACGGTTTGGATCTTTTCGCGGCGCTCGGGCGGTCCCGGGGCTGCGGTTTGGGTTCCCCGGGGGTCCTCAGGGTTCCCCGCAGCTTGGTGTGCAGCACCCAGTGATGGCTCGAACTGGTCTGATTCTTTATAGGGGTTTAAAGCGAACCTCTCTCTCCTGAGGCGGCCTGGGGAGAAGACGTACACACAGCGCTGCCGGTTGTTTGTTGGGAATTTGCCTGCTGATATCACAGACGAAGACTTTAAAAGACTGTTTGCCAAATATGGGGAGCCGGGAGAGGTTTTTATCAACAAGGGGAAAGGCTTTGGATTCATTAAATTGGTAGGCATTAATGTTGTGTGTTCTTCCGTTTCGTTCTCGCGATGTGGTGATGTACAGCTCAGTTTTCTAAAACTGGGTTTTGAACTTCCCCCAGGAATCTAGAGCTCTTGCAGAAATCGCAAAGGCAGAGTTGGACGATACCCCCATGAGGGGCCGGCAGCTCCGCGTTCGCTTTGCCACTCACGCCGCTGCCCTGTCGGTGCGGAACCTCTCACCCTACGTGTCCAACGAGTTGCTCGAGGAAGCTTTTTCCCAGTTTGGTCCGGTGGAAAGAGCTGTTGTGATTGTAGATGATCGAGGTAGATCAACAGGAAAAGGCATTGTTGAGTTTGCATCAAAGCCAGCTGCAAGGAAAGCGTTTGAACGGTGTACTGAGGGGGTGTTTTTGTTGACAACGTAAGTACTTTGCCAGGATTTTTAGTTTTAAGCTGAGTAAAGACTGTAGGATTCTAATTTTTTCAGAATGAAGGCTTTTAGAGGAGTAAAATGAGTATTTTCTGTTCAGCACTCCCAGGCCAGTTATTGTGGAGCCATTGGAACAACTGGATGATGAAGATGGTCTTCCAGAAAAGCTTGCTCAGAAGAATCCGATGTATCAAAAGTAGGCACTATCTTTTGATATAAAAAGGGTATCAGTGATGTTTTAAGAAGTGTTGTCCCTGGCACTGAGGAATATGGAAAATTTTTTAGTTACAGGCTTTAGGTTTTTGGTTGTATTTCCAGTTCTTGGGGGTTTTGTTTGTTCATAGTTTAAAGTAACATAATGATTTGTTTAGTGTATTCACCAAGTGTTACACAAGCAACTTTCTACATTGTATTACAAAGAAAGAGCAGCTGGACAGATGGTTTCAGTGTATGTAGAAACTTGAAAAAATCAGACTTAAATTGTTTCATGCTATTGTTAAGAGCTGTCATCTCCCTTAAGGCATGTGACCCCATGGGGAATTTGGAAATTTACATTCATGGTTTGAAATGAGAAACAAAGTAAAATTTTAATTCACTCCATGATTAGTATAAACTTGTTGCATGCAGATTTGCCTCATGAGCTGACAACTGGCATAAAGGAATAAAGAGTCTAGAGGAGTGTTAGAGAAAAGAGAAATCTTTTTTGAAACGGCAGGTTTGTGTTAAAATCTGTATATTAAACCTGTTTATTGTAGGAATTTTATATTTTCCCAGATCACAAAAGGGAGTGCAGGGAGGGAGATCCAGTCAGTCTTGTTTGGCTTAGAAAGTGTTCAAAATTCCTTGCTTTGATCAAAAATTCGAAGTGGTTTAGAGGCAGCTTGGAGAAGAATGTGGATTAATACAGCGTTCCGAAACGTTGAAGTGCTTTATGTTGGTAATGTACGGAAAGCTTTTGAACTTGGTAGTTTTGTTCCAATGATTACTGAATTTTCAGTTCCAGTTTCTTTATATGACAAAACAAACTGTTGGCACTCAGGCATTTTGAGAACTATTTAGGTGAAAGTGAAGGCTGTTACTTGCCTTTGACACAGAGTGCTTTGGCACTGGGAAAATCCACTTGGGTTGTGCCTGTTCGGGCAAAGGCCTGTCTTGTTTGAGGATTTTGCACCTGGAGTTGTCAGCAGTGAAGTGAAGTGTCTAAAAACAGTTAAGAATGAGGTAAACAAGCAGTAGCACTCTGAAGATTTGCTTGGATGTGATAGTGCAGGAGTCTCCGTATATGCCATGATAATTATTTGTATCCAACGCTGTTGTCTCAGTAAGATGCAGCACTTCCATCACAGCTTGTTCTCTATCCCATGGTTGTCAGGTATTCTCAGGGCGCCCTTGATAATTCAGTTATTTTGCTTGTGATCTTGTATTGACCTTGAGTTTCAGGATTGCCCACTCTGAGCATCTTCCTTTCTGCAGGGAAAGAGAGACTCCTCCCCGTTTTGCTCAGCCTGGCAGTTTTGAATTTGAATATTCCCAGAGATGGAAATCTTTAGATGAAATGGAAAAGCAGCAGAGAGAGCAAGTGGCAAAAAACATGAAAGATGCTAAGGACAAACTTGAAAGTGAGATGGAAGATGCTTATCATGAGCATCAGGCAAACCTCCTGCGTCAAGGTAATTAGTTCTGAATTCTTACTATCTTTTTGCTTTAAACGTTAGCTTAAATATATGGCTGTTTAATTGTTTAGTGAGTGAATTTATGCTTCTGACCATGAACTTGAGAATTTCAGAGTTGAAGAGGAACTGGTAGTTTTTTGGTATTTATATCAGTGGGTGTTGGTGAGAACGGTGACACTGGAAGGTACTTCTCTGCCATAGTGCAGCTGAGGCAGATCTAATTCAGATAAAATTAAAATGACATTTTGTGAAAAAGCTGCTCACAGGCTTCATTCCTGCAGACCTCATGAGGCGCCAGGAGGAGCTGAGGCGTATGGAAGAACTCCACAATCAGGAAATGCAGAAACGCAAGGAAATTCAGCTGAGGTTAGTTTGGTTTTCATGGGATTTTATTCAAAGTTACATTTATGCTTTTTTTTTTTCCAATTACTTACATATGAAAGTTTTTATTTTTCAAGAAACACCATTGCTGCTTCAGTTTGTGTTTGCGAAATTGAACTGCTGTGTAAGTTTCTCCTCAAATATTTGAGCATCATAGAGTATGTTTTTTTTGCTTAAGTGTAATCATTCAGTGCCTTTATATTGCTGGAGCAAGTGATGGTGGTGTGTGTTCAATGTGCTCCGCTCCCGGGGTTTAACAGTCTGCTTTGGGGTGACCAGGCAGGAGGAGGAGCGTCGCCGGCGGGAGGAGGAGATGATGATCCGTCAGCGGGAGATGGAAGAGCAGATGAGAAGACAGAGGGAAGAGAATTATAGTAGAATGGGTTACATGGATCCAGTAAGTGACATCATGGCGGGTTTGGGGTGCATTACCATGTTCAGGAATTGTGTTGATGTATTTCCAAGGTCGCTGTGTTTTGCTTCCTTTGGGTTGGCGACTGTGCTGTGTTTGTGTAGGGGCAGTGGCAGTAGTTGGCTGTACGTGTGCTTTGTGTCCTGAAAAGTCTGGATTTTGGTGGTTGGTTATCCAAGGTAAAAGTTGTTTCTTCTCTGCAGAGGGAGCGAGACATGAGAATGGGTGGTGCTGCCACAATGAACATGGGAGGTAAAGAATCTTTTAAGTAATTACTTCATTTGGCTAACTTAGAAATTGTCAGAATATGATTATATATTTCTCTCTCTTAGATCCTTATGCTTCAGCAGCCCAGAAATTCCCACCTCTGGGAGGTGGTGGCGGCATAGGTTATGAAGCTAATCCAGGAGTTGGCCAAGCAGCCATGAGTGGTTCTATGATGGGAAGTGACATGGTAACGTATCCTGTGGTGGCTTTAGCTTAGCACAAGGGAATTGTTGTGGTTGGGAATGAGTTCTCCAGTGTTCGGATGGTTGTGGAAATGTCACTGTTAACTGCTGACTCTCTTGTCAGGTGTTTAACACAGGACAGCGTGGAAGTGTGTAGCACTAGAGTAGCTGATAACCTTTATGGTAGCTTACACACTCAGAAAATTGTAAGTGAATTCAAATGTGCTCTTAAGCATATTTGCAATTAACTGACTTCATTGGACTTTGGAAATTCTGCGTCACTGTTAGGCTTGGAAGGATTTTTTATGAATTCTAGAGAATCTGACAAATTTCATCAAAATACTTAATGCGGTAGCTTTTCATTAATTTGATGTTCTGTATTGATGGACAAGAGAGATTTTTTTGTTCTCCTTCCCAATGTGTAACACTGTTTGTTTCGGCCCTTCCAAGCCTAGGTAGGCTGGATGCATGTTGGTCTGGGTATGCTGTTCAGTCCAAAATCTGCGCTCAGGTCTGTTCCAGCAGCAGATTAACTTAAGTAATCAATGGTAAACAGCATATCCCTTAGTCTGTGCTGATGTTGCTGTAGAAGAGCAGAAATGCTGGTTTTTAGCTTCAGGCATGTTCCAGCTATCCTGGACTGTAGCCGTTTGTGGTTCCTGTCCCCCAAAGAAATGATAGCCTGATCTGTTTTCCCGTGTTGGGCATGACACAAAGGTAGAGCCTGTTAAAGCTACAGTGTATCTCTTGTTGCGGGGTTCCTTTCCAGACTGTACTATTTTTGGCACACTACATGTGTGACTGGGCTTGGAGCCTGCCTGGCGTTCCTACATTGGAGCACCACGGATGTAGATTACAGAAGTGCTTAATGGGCAGGATGGAAATCTCTTGGCTTAGGTGGCGATACCAGTGTGCTTTCACCCTCCTGAAAGGGTGTACACTTGTAGCACAAGCTGAACTAAACGATTTTTGGGTGGGTTTAGGCCTCTGGCTTAATGTGCTGAGCTACCATAGTAGCTTGTCAGATATCTTCTGTTTTATCTTTTTGGGGAACCATATCTTTGGAATGGTAACTTCAGAGAGCATCATTGATTCAGTAGACAGTGCTGTTGGCCTTAAGGTATCTCAATAATCTACTGATATCTAAGCAGTTCCTGAGCTTCCTGTGAGCAGTTAGGCAGTGTGTGGTGGATACTATGTACATATTTCTCCTGAAAACCATGGTACAGGTGCATGTTGAACTTGGGTAATACCTGAAATGTGATCTGGTCAAAAGGTGTGACAGTGAGGTGGATTAACTGCCTGGAGTTTCTTAGGCTGGACATCTCTGCCACACAATGCTGTCACAGTTCCTGGGCTGATACCTTTAAACAGAACTGGAGATGAGCTGAAGCTGCCATGAATTAGGCAGAAAAAACCTAAATAATACTTGTGAAACTCCTTTCTTGGGTGCTGACTTTCAGAAGTCAGGAGCTCTGAAGTGTGCATTTTCAGTTGCAGATACTTTTTGTAACAGACCACCTACCATTGTTCTGTGACTCGGTAGTGGGAACCTTGGTTGAAATGAAAATTTAAAGCTCTCTTTGACCTCATAACGTGTAAGTTCTGTAGGTTGAATGCTGATCACACCTAGTAATACAGTAACTGAATGAAGTACATGCAACTAGAGGTACAAGTAGATAGACCTGAAGTCTCTGCTTTATTGCAGAGTAACTTAGCTGTTGCACCTTGGTGTGAAACCTTTCAGTGCTGTTAAGCTGTGACTTTTCCAAGAGCTTGTGGTGAAGGTGGGGTGGGAAGGGAGATACTGCCTGGATGCACACAACCCTCTGTGCATAGCTCTAACTGGAAACACTGAGTGCTTGGAACACATTTTGCATCTGATGCAGCACCAGCAGCTCCGGAGTACGTGGGGTTTGAACAAGTGCCAGTCTTTGCTCGAGCAGTTGCGTTGGTTAGGTAAAGCACTGGTCAGTAGCTTTTTTCACTTTTTTTTTTCTTCTTGCAATGCAGTAGTGCTCACAATGAGTTTTGGTACTGCCAAAGGCCTCTGCAGTTTAGTCAGCAGACCGTAGTCTTAACCCCATCTTGAAAAGCACATGGTCTCTAGACAGCACATGCCAATCCTGGTGAGTAGGCATTCTGTTACATTTGATGAATGTCAGCTCCTGCTTCAGCCAACCGGAGCTGCATTCTCTCATTAGGCTTATTTGGAAATGACAGTGATGTATTCTGAGCTTTTACTGCACTAAAGGTGAGACGTTTGCAAGCTATTTGCATTAACTTGGTTGAAAATTTTGCTAGAGCTCGTTTGGAAAAGTTGTTAATTCACATCTGCACTAATGCTTACATTTCTAGCACTGCAGGGAGGATCTGTTCTTTGTGACAGATGTATGAGAATGCATCAAGTGGGAACATACCTCAAGGCATGTATTACAATAAACTAATTTTTAAATTACCCTTTTTTCCTTTCTATGTTCCCGGTACCTGTGGATCGGCTCAATGGTGATTGTATCGACGAACCTTGACTACGGAACCTTCTAAAAATATATACTTAACACACATGGACATCAACTACTTATAATGAACTGTTAATTCTGTTCCAATAGCGTCCTGAACGCTTTGGGCAGGGAGGTGCGGGGCCCGTGGGTGGCCAGGGTCCTAGAGGAATGGGGCCTGGAACACCAGCAGGATATGGTAGAGGGAGAGAAGAATATGAAGCCCCAAACAAAAAGCCCCGATTTTAGATGTGACCTGTAGTTTCATTCCAGTTTGTTTTTGTCTGTCTTGTTTAGACACCGACTTCTTAATTCTTGCATTTTAGTAAGAAAGCTACGTTTTTATGGATGTTAGAAACTTACTGACCTAATATTTGTAAGTGGTCTGTTTGGGCGAGTACAATTTAATTATGTAATGCAGTGTTTCAAAATCAAATTTAGCTGTTTTTTTGATGTATAACGTCCCTAACTTGATGGCAGTGTACCTTGTGCCACTGAATTCCCAAAGTGTACCAACCTTTTTTTTACTGTGCTTCAAATAAATAGAAAACTAAATGTAGTAACTCTTCTTGCCAGTCGTGGTTAAACAAAGGAGGCCGAATACCACACCTGCCACAGTAACCCGAGAGCCTCGAGCTGAGGTCGGACTAGACCAGGGTGTGGAACTGCAGTGAAGAGTGAGATCTCTTCCCATAGTGCCTCTCTAGCCAAAGATTGGGTTAAATTGTAGCTGAACTTTGCAGTAGGTGCAGATTTTTTGAGCAGTAATTGTGCTGCAATAAGGAAGCAAATGGAAATCTTACAAGTGCTGTAAGATACATTATTTAAAGCTTCACTGCAAGCAGTGCAGTAATGAATTCCATATTTTAGCTATGGGTGGTGGGATGGTAGCACTTACCACCCTGACAGTTACTGCTTGGAATCTTTCAAAGACTTTAAGCAGAAGACTAGCAATGGTTATTTTAAAATAAATTCATAGAATGCCTTGTATTGGCTGACTTCCTAACTAAAGGATTGTTAATGTGATATTTATATGCTCTTAAGCTGTCTTGAGATTACAGGATCTGGCCTTGCTCCATATTGTACACCTGCCTGAAATTGCTTGGCAAAAAGACCAGAAGTGTTACTCGAGTGATTAAGGTTAACTTGCTTATGTCCTCATGCTAACAGTGGACTAATTTGCCTAGTTCAGAATACAATCATTTGTATTATGGGGACTGCAGGAACTATTCTTAAATCGTGTAGCTGGTGGGCAAATCCTAAAATCCTGTATGTAAAATACAGCAATCAGCTTGCTTGCATGATGGTTATCGCTCTTTTATTATTGATGTTTGGAGATAATGCTTCAAAAGTAGTATCTGAATCTGGAGTTTTAAGAGTTAATACTACACAGTGCAAATAAACTCCCTTTAAGGTTCTTTTTGTAGAAGATCTGATGAATTCGTTAGTTTGCTGTTTGTTTTATTAAGCCCCAGAAGAATTTCAAAGCATTCTGGACTCATTGGTAAGGTAGTTGCTTTGCTTATTATTACAATGTACCAGGTAAGCTGGGAACGTGACTTCCCAGTGTCAAATACCTCGGTGTTAATGCAGGATACATCAACCTGCTTGGCACAAAGTAGGTAAACTTAGCTTGGCTGTACCTTCACATGATCCCCAACCACTGGAGTTCTGTGAATAGCTTTAATCTTCCCAGTGTCTTTCCATTCCTTGTGCTAAGCATTGGCTAATTCTAAATTTTCTGCTAAATTTTCCCTGTGGTTAAAACTTAAGCGTCAGATTGCGGGGTTTTAGGGTACAGATGTCTGATCCCTCTTGAAGTACTGTTACCCCTTAAATGACAGAATAGCAAGTTGGGAAATGCTGATACAGGCAACACTGACTTGGAACATGAAGCTCACTAAAAAGCGATTCAGCTTGTTTGGTGAATGCTTTTTGTTTTTACCCAGAAAAGTTTGGGGGTTGATAACATGCTACAACAATGAATTGCTCTTGAGGACGTTCCAAATTGGCAGTTCCTAAACTGCAGACCAAGTATTTGGGAGTTACTTGTATTGGATAGTTTACAAATGAGCAGTATCGATGCAATTTGCATTATTGAAGCGGTTTTAAACAATATCTTTTCTGGAGGGTGTTCATGGGACACCCACAAAAGGTGAAGGTGTCCGAGGTGGGGAATTCTGAACGTGAACATTAAATTAATTTTTTCAGTTTATTTTTCAGATTACATGTCATTCTTTATTAAAAGAGATGCTGGTGCATATCCTAAAGTATGTTCTTTTGTAGTTCTGTAACTTGGAAGAGTGAAGGATGCTGCTGTCTTTGTACCTTACAGAGCTTGTCTTTGGGTACCCCTGTTTTGTATGTAAGCTACTGTTGCTAGGTATTAAAATAGCTGAGCTGCAAAACCATGATTAGTAAATATATTGAAAGATTTGGCGGTTTTCAAAACATCTGAAAGTTTGGTTAAATCTGGCTTTGTTGTAGCTGCATAAGCAGAATTTCTAAAACAAGTTCTGCTTTGAGTTGCATGTACTAAAGAGGCATATGATGAACTAGCCAACTTCTTTTCAAGACCTTTTAAAGATGGTGTCTTAAAAGCTGGCAAACATGTCAACTTTAAAATCTGATAAAAGTTACTAAATGTGGGAGGCGAGAAAGTGATGTTCCTTTGACCTGTTCCTATGAGGTTTTGGACTTTTTTCATAAACTCAGATTTATATAATTGAATCTTTTAAAATCATTCAGAAAAGTGCTTTGCTGGTCAGACCTGTTTTTGGATGGTCTGGATCACATAACATTTTTGTACTGGACTTGGAGGACATTGGCTGTTGCAATTTAGCTTGTTTTATCAAAATTGAGCCCATTTTGACACTTGGAGCTCTAAAAACTGCAGCAAGTAGAAACTGGTATCGTTATACATGTCTTCACACTTTCTCAGAAATGAATACGGAATAATCTTACCTTCTGGTGTAGATACATTACACTAATAATTTATACAGCTGATGAGAAACTGAAAATGCTTTTGAGATTTTGTGGTATTTTTGTGGTAGACAAATTCTTGGCTTCTCCTTGGCAACCATTTACTGTGGCAGCAAGTTCTTGCTGGAGTTTGAGACTGCAATTTACACTTTAAACTAGTGGCCTGCTACATAACTGCACTTAGCCAGCATTTCTGCAGTTCATAACTGTGAGGAACGTAGTACCACAAATGGCAATGGACATTAGGACCCGGATGTAGTATTCCTGCTTGCTCCAAGATTCTCATTGCCGACTGCGTACAGGTAGGTAACAAGCAATATAATATAACTTGGTGACTTTCTATGTAATCTTATACTGTGGGTATTCTGACATCACACTTCTGACTGTGGAATTACAGTGCAGCACTCCATACCTGTATGCTGAGCTTGCATCAAAGCTGTGTGGTTTTCGGTTTTAAGCTTTTGTCTCATTCAGAGACAACAAGTGACTTACTGTGGTTCTTAGATGAGGATTTCCAGACCCGATTCCTCTGTACATACGACTTGGCTTGGGTGGATTTTTCTCAGTTCCGATGTAACGAAGATATTCTTATATGAGCACTGTGGGGAAGAGGGAATGTGATCTTAAACTCACTTGACTACTTTAAGAGGTGCTCTCAGTGCCTAGAAAAGAACACGTTTAAACTTTCTGTAGTGATGAAGTGACCCATCTGCAGCTCATCCCTCTGTAGAGTCTTGGCTTGGTGGGAATGTGTTAGTAACCACTGCTCTTGCTTTGTGTGTGCTATGTGGGAGTCACCTCAAACTACTGGTACAAGCAGCTCTGAGACTGATCCAGAGTATTTTTGAGGACATAAATGAGTACTTGATTGAATATTCCTGTGAGTTCCGTAAAGCTTATTGGACATTGCAGTAGTCTTTATTTTAACGTTTGATTGACAAGCCTGATACATTCTTCTGCTTTAATTGACAGTGATGAGATTCTGTACTTCTGGCCTTGTAGAGACATCTTGGTAGTGTAATGTACAATTTCATTTTTCATCAGTCTTGGGATGCAATTCTAAACTCTTCATTACTAGAACTCCTGACTATAGTGTTCCAGGATTAACATGCTTACGTTGCCAGACATCCAGACATGCTGATCTCCAGCTCTTTTGCATTAGCTCTTGAACCTGAATTTCGAGGTCCCTTGTTCCAGCAAATGATCTGGCTCTTGTCTGATACTCAGTTTATTTATAGGTGTTGTAATGTGTTTTCCCTTGTTCTGCAAAGTTCTGCTTTGCATACTCGTTTCTGGTATTATTGTCACTTCTGGACCCTTCTTTGTTACCTTCCTGGCAGGACTCTCGCTGGTGAACAGGGACCTGCTGGACAACCTTGCCCTCTGCTGTAGCCACCTTTCCATGTTCCATTGAACTCTTGAAGTAGCAGCTGCACCATAAGATAATGACAACAAGTCTTTGGTTACACCACAGCGAGTGTAGCCCGTGCCAGCTGGTCTCAGAGTGACACCTTGTCACAAAGTCAGTTTGGCTTTTGATGATGGTTTACCTTTACCTGTGACTTGAATCCATTTTGTGATGGCTCATCCTTACCTGGGACTGGGATCCGGTAGCAAACCTGCTGGCAGCCAGTGTGCTGTCAGGTAGCAAAACTGAATTAGTGATCTTAAACCATTGCTCAAGATCTGACTTAAGTTTTTCCAGTGTGTTCTGGATACGTGACTTGCAGGGATGTCATGAAGGGGTTATTGGCACATCTGCCTCATTCTACGTACTTGAACTAAGCAGGTTTTTGACACTCTTGGAGCAAGCAATTTGTGACTGAACCATGGGGCTCAGACCAGCTCTGGCTGCAGTAATGAAACTTGGTGTGGTAGCAAAATTAGTCATGTCTGCTCTAAGTCAGTCTGTAACAAGCGGGTACAAGAAATGACATTCAAGTGCTTGCATTGTGTTTCATCTTGGTTTTATCTGTGTGTGAAATACACTTTTTCTCAAAAGCTCACCTGAAGCTCAGAAGTGTGGTGTCAGAATACATCTGCGTACTGCTAGGCCCTCCGAGCAGAGCCTGGTGCTGGCAGGAGAGCACAGCACGGCGTGGATGGGGCTTTATTGTAACATTAAGCATACAAAGTGTTGATTTGCTTGCAGTTCTCCCCATAGCTAAACACTGAGGCCTGTGAGTAGTTCTAGGACTGGAGCAGTAATGGGGTTGCATGTCTCTGTTAATCATTGCCAGCTGCAGTGACATGATCAGGAAGGCCAGTGTTCTGTTCCATTATGTTCAATGAGGCTGAGCATGTTGGGAAGGATGCATCCAAGTATGCTGCTCTGGGGAATCACTTGGCTTCTTCCACTACCAGCAAGTTTTGGAATCAGCTAATTAGCTTCAGATTTTTTTCACTCTCCATGCCAGCTAGTGGGGCTGTTAAATAGCTGCTGCCTGGAAAAGGAAAAAAGGGAGGATTGGCCTTCTCCCACCTGTGTCATTGCTGCTAGGTAATGATTGACACGTTAGGACTTGGCTGTGCAATCCCGCAGTGGTCTGTGAACACCCCATCTCTATAAATGTTGCTTCTGAACACCAGTACTGAAGAGCTAACTGGGGAGGGCTGGGAGGAGTGTGGCTAGCAGGGAATCTGCAGTTTTCAGAGGATGCACAAAGATATAGTATCCCTTATGCATGGTGTTTGTTGCTATGGCAGAGAAAACGTGCATAACTGTCCTGCTCCCGAGGGCCGTGAGGAAACCCAGGTGGTGGGTTGGAGACTAAAGCCTGAAGTTGTCCCTGCCTGGTCAGATCATGCTGTGCCCGTGTAGGGATCTGCCTCCCAACTGGAGCTGTGCAGAGCCTTGCACCACATCCCCAGCTCCCGCCATTGCAGGCTGCCCTCAGCTATAGTAAAGGGGGGTCTTGAGGAGGGAAGAACCTTGCTGAGGATAAAAGCAGTGACAGTGCCAACCTCTAGTGTCTGCCTTTGGCTTCTGAAGCACTTGTAGGACTATAGAACATGAGGGCTCCAAGAGGCCAGGACCACTGCACTCCCTCAGGAAGGGGAAGAGAGGGGGCATTGCTACAGGAGACAAATAGGGTCATAGAGTTAAAGTAGCTGACAAAATTAATGCCTTCACATAAGGGATAGTATACCTCTGGCTGCAATCAAACCTCACTGTGCTCAGACTGGGGTCATGGTTTGTGCTCAGGGTGCAGTTCTTCAGGCAACTGCCTGTATATTCCTTCAGCTCATGATGAGTATTTAGGCTAGTCTATTTCTGCCCCTTATTCTTCCACGTAGTAGTTTGGAATAATCAATAAGTTCCCCCTCATAACTAATCAGTCCATGTATGTTAAAACCTTATTTTTAGGTTAGTTTTGAAATGGTCACAATTTGCTGTGTATGACTCTAATAACTTCAGTTGTTATCCTTTAGGTGAAGATGAAAGCTGAGTGATGCTGGAGTGCTCATCCATGGGAAGTAAGTATTGCTTTTTTGTCCTGGATGGATGAAATAATAAAGATTTCTGGGCACTTGATGTTCAGTCACTGAGTACCTTTGAATTGGGGAACACTGAGAAGGTGGGACGAGTGAATACATTAAATGTGTAGGGTAGAACATGGTCCCTGCTGTCACGCTGTGGGCTTGAGCACCCTGACTCCATCTGGGCTTGATATCTTGACAGCAGCAGCTAAAAATATCTTTCTAGACGTGGGTTTGTACAAAAGATTTCACAATCACTGCGGGTATAATAACTTGGGAATGTTTTTCCAGTCGAAGAGTCGAACATGAGCACATCCAGCACAGTGCCCAGTGGTGTGTGGAGGGACCAAGGGAACAGGTGGACAAGTAAGTAGTTGGTGTCCTTACACTGCTGTGAGGGCTCGGTAGCCCATCACCCTGTGTTGGGTTATGTAATTCCTGCCTGAAATGTGATTATTCTCAATTTTATATATAGTTTCTGAATCTTGCTTTTGTAGAGCCAAAATGTAACCGTTGTCTGAGGCTTTTCAGCCCTGCAGCAGCAAAGAAATTCTGTCCTTTGTGTGCTGCAGGTGGTCAAACAAGAAATGACCAGTCCTGCACTTAGGCTGCAGTTGGTGATTGTCAGCATGGAAAAAGGAGAATAGAGCAGCTGCTTTTCAGATGTTAATTCAACTAAACCTTGTTAAAAAGCTATTTTGCTGAAATACTTTAACATTGAATTAAAAAAAAATAACCTAGTGTACAAATCAGCGTGTACAGGAGCGCAGCAAATAGCAGTTCAGGAAATAACCCAACTTGCAGAGCTGGAATTAATGACATTTTCCCTCTAATTTGCCACTAAACTGCAAGGGGAAACTTCAGATATTTAAACTCTTGTTTGAGGAGCAACATGCTGAGTCCCTTATCTTGGGAGTCATGGGTAAGTAACAGTAGACCTGTAAGGTGTGAAGCCAGTCGGATTCAGTTGGTGAATTCCTGTTGAATCCTGTGTGGTTTGTCACTGCTGCTCCTTGCTCTGGGGTAGGAAAACACACAAAGCCATTTCTGATCTTAGAAATACATGAATTCTGTTGATTTATTCTCAAATCTGATGTGAGTACTTGAGAATATTTGGCAGGCACGTGGCCTGTGATTCTGAATGGTGATTCCATGTCATGTAGTTCCTGCTGTTTTCTGTCTTTCTTTTGCAGTCTTTCTAATTGTGTGCTTTGCACTTGCAGAAAAAGAAGTCTGAGTGCAATGAAGAGGAACCAGGAACATACAGCTCTTAAAAATAAAATATTTAAATATTTTTATAAATGACTTCTGTTTTATTCCGGAGGGTATTCAGTGAGTAAGCAGTCTGTCAGTGTGGAGTGGTATGGCTGGATCTGAGAAACAGGAATTTCTGGAAATTCACTCATTCTTTACTCCCATTTTGAGTGTTACATAGTTTTGTATCATAGAATTCCAAATGTTTACCGGTGCCTGGTTGGTTTTTAATAGCTTTCTTGGTGATGACTGTACTAATTTAGCCTGAGATGCCAAGAGTCAGAGTTCTCTAGAAGCCAGAGCAGTGCTGGGTTAGCTCTTGCAGCACGAATTGCCATGGTTCGTGTTGCTTCATTTGATGCTTTGGCAGCTGCACTGTGCACATACGTGGTTCATGCTGTCATTCATTAAATATAATCCTTTGTTTAAATATCAAGTTGTTTAATATGTTGAAATACACCAGTGGTGGCTTTGTTCATTGTAGCAAGGTTTCTTCCTGCAGTGGCACGAAGAGTCGTGAACATTTGGCTGGGACCTGCTTTGCCAGATTAGAAACATGAAAATAAATTGAATTTCATGTGGCAAAGTGGTATGGAATGCTTGAGAGGGGTACGAATGCCTGGGAGTGCTTGTGGCAGGGAAGGCTGGTGCTGCACTAGGAGCTGCTGCTGTTCTCAGGCAGTCAGGTGCTGAATGTGGGCAATCTGAGGTGTTTTGCTCTGATTTGATGACTTTGTGGTATTGTCTGGATCCTTAAAAGGCTTCAGTGAGGTTTGTGGCTGCTCCGTAGCCACCCTGCAGGGACTGGGGTTCGGTGTCTTTGTCTCCACAGCTACTGCCGCTCGTGCAGCCTTTTTTCTTCAGATTCTGTTATTTTCCATTAACTTGTCCTGATTTCCACTGTTGCAGCACTGGCTGCTTTCTATGTGAAACTGTTCCAGCATTCCATGTGCTGAATTTCATCACCTCAGCTCCCTTCTAAGAGCAAACCACAGCCTGTGTTCTATAGGAATGGGATGGGTTTTCACTGGTCCTGGTGTTGGCTCTTACTGTCACTTGGGCTGTCCTCTGGCTGGTGAGGCTGACAGCTCGGTCTACCAAATAATAGTTTATTAAGTAGCTTCTGTAATCACTAAAAAATCAGAGGCTGAGAGCAGGTACCCTTAAACGATATCCTGGGTGCAGTGACAGCTGCCCTGATGCCACAGCCCTGCATGTGCACTGAGCTGCTGCACTCCCTTTTTCAGGGTTTGATCTTTTATTTTTTAATTCCTTTTCAACCAAGGAGCTCTCCAAGCCAGAAGGCCTGGAGCCTTCCCTGGCCTGTTGCTCTCTGTCAGTCTGTGGTGTGCCAACCCGAGCTCCAGATCACGGTGAGCAGCTGAAGAATCATGTGCTGCCAGGAGTAAAAATAGTGTCACTGCCTCTGGCCCCTGTCCTGTGGCAGCCCCTGCGAGGTGGTGGCGGAGCTGGGGTCGGTGCAGGTCCAGGCTGCCCATGCTCTCTGTGCACCACAGCCCTTCCTCGTGCCTGGAAACCACTTTGGGCTCTCATGATTTATTTGCATTAAAGAAATATTTCCACTTGAATTACACAAACGTCAGTGCCTGCGGCCCCCCGGGCCTGGCTCTCGCCAGTCCCGGCTGCCTTTCCTGGGAGGCTCGGCCTGTGCCGGTGGCTGAGCAGCGCAGAGGCCTGGGGAGCACGGCCTCCTCCATCACCCCAAAGCGGCCTCCTTGGGGCCAGAGCCCCCTCGCTGCTGCTGCCTCCTCCATCTGCTCCTGCCGGCTCCCTGGAGCTGTGGCCAGCACTGCCTGCCTGCCCTGCGGTGCCCACAGCCCCTCGCACCCCAAGCCAGCAGGTATTGCCATGGATCGCACCCGCTCAGAGAGCCCACAAAGCTGCAGCTGTGGGATTTGTTGGGGGCGGGGGGGCTCCCCTTTATCCTCCAGCTCTGTTTTGGTGGGAGG
>VWZW01004095.1:7103-17202 GCA_013397115.1 Edolisoma coerulescens
GGCGTCTTCCCGGGGGCGGCGCGGCAGCTGAGTCCTCACCGCAGCAGCGCCGCAGCCGGGAAAGTTTGGGTTTGGCCGCGGGCAGTTCCGCGTTGGCCCTGCCGGCTGCTCCCGGGCACCGCGGGCACTTGTGGCGCCAAGGCCTCGCGGCACAGATCGGCAGTCGCTCTTTGAAACACGTCTCGGGTAGTTCAGGCTTCTCGATCGCTTAATAAAGGAGCGTTACGTCGATCTTATAATGATAGACGTTCCAGAAGTTTGTAACGTCACTATGTTTCGTAAGGACTAACAGGCTTTTTACAGAAACGTGCGTTTTCAGGGAGAGAGGGGCTTTTTTTGGCAGTTTAACTTTTCATGTAAAGAAGGCCACAGAGCTATCCCTTTTTTTTTTTTTTTAACAGTAAGGGTGGTTGAGCAGCATTGTCCCTTTAGATTGCAGATGTTTTCGCTTCTTATACTAGGTAGTCTGCAACGAATTGAACTTCTGTGATTGAATTTCGTGAAATTTTAAGCAAATAAGCAAAGATGGAAATTGAGGACACTGATCTCTCTGTGTTACGAGTACTCATACTTTGTAACAGTACCAGATTTAATAAATGAAAAATTACAAAGCAAAAGGAGAAACTGATATCAGGCACTTCCACCAAACTGTCAGGTTGAGATCTGTCTTTTAAAGACGTTTGGAAGTCTTTTGGTAGTTTTGGTATACATGAGGGTTGCTTTGGCCCTGTTCAGGTTTTTGTCTAGCAGTTAAAAAGATTTGGAGTGCATTAATATTCTTGAGGAAAGTAGAGATGAACTACTGGTGAGACAGCTGTGTCACAAAATACTCTAGTGCAATATTGTTTTGATTGGGGGCTGCTGCTTTGTTTTTCTGAATTTATACTGGGTATTCTCAGCAATACTAGGAAATGGCATTACTGCTAATGTGAGTGGAGATGCTGCATACCACTTTTTTTAAGGATGACTGTACTAAGAAAACACAGTTTCATTAAATTTTCCTTTTTAATTTTTATTACTGTATGAAAGATGTTCTTCTTGCCCCTTAAAGAGGAAGAAAAATATCTGTAAAAAATTGCACAAAACAAGAAATAAGCCAAAAATCCAGGAGACAAATGCTTTTTGCCTATGGCCTGTCTTGATTATAGCATTTCACAATGTTGCATAATAAAAGTAATGTATTCTTATTTGCTGGAATATTTTTAAGTCGGTATTTCAAATCATGTGTTAAATAAAACATACTAGAATGAAATACATTAACAAAGGTAGACCTAATAAACGTTGTTGTCATTATTAAATAAGTATAGTTGAGTTTGATCCGTTTATTTCTGACAAGTTAATTCCTCTTGCTTAAACTTTTCACAGAAGTTGGGAAATTGATTCTTTCACACTGCTCCACTTTAGAGATTCAATTACTTAAAGAACTGTTTTGTTCTTGACTCTACTACTGGTTACCGTCGGCAATTCACTCAGAGGTTTCTGCTTTCTGTATCTCAATTATGATCAGACAGAGTTGGTCACTAAATGCTTTGAGATTGTTGATGATGCAAGTAGAGTTGTATAGCATCACTGGACAGCAAAGCAGTGAAAAACACAACGTCAACGGAGTCACTGTCTTCTAGATTTTACAGAACTCTTTCTTTTGCCTAGGTCTTTTTTTCCTCCTCTTCACCCTTTATTCCCTTTCGTTATATTGATCATATGAAATCTGAATAGTGACACTGTGAGTTAACTTCTGAATGTTCCCTTGGAATAGCTTTGTTCTCTTCTGTATCTGTTGTAATACTAAGTTGGGCTTTTTCTTCCAAATATTTTTTCATCTCAAGAGAGAAGTATTTGCTACTTGCTGTTATGATACTTTTTGTAAATTGTATAATGTTCTTTTTATTTTAACTGTACGCCCATAAACTCCTGTGTTGCTTTTGTAATATTTTCCATTATTTTATAAGCATCAGCTGTCAGCAAGGATTTGGTGTTTTTGCTCTGCACTTGCTTTTGGTTTGGAGTGCTAGTCTGATCAAGTGCCCGAGGTAGTTTAGATCAGGAATTATGAACTTGGTGGTCAGAGCTACAGCTCTGTCTATTCAGAACTCTACCTATGCCACGGTGAGAAGCCACCCAGTTCTCCTTCTGGGCTACCATGTGTCACGCAGGTAGTTTATAACAAAGAATAATTTGTTATGTAGACTGTCCTATGAGTTGTTTGTTAAGACTGTCATAGAATGGCTTAGCAGTTCAAATATATTTAAATTGTTGATTGCCTTGCAATATTTTTTGGTGTTTTACATTATTTTTGGAGTAGTGTAATTTTTTTAATATTTGTTTTCATTTCAGGATGACACAGAAGAAAATTCCAATGATGGCAGCCAGCCATCCAAAAGACGGCGTATGGGCTCAGGGGACAGTTCTCGGAGCTGTGAAACTTCCAGTCAAGACCTTGGGTAATACCATTTTTTACAATTCCCACTTTCTATTGCAAGTCTGAATTTATTGTTTCCATGTGCCTAAGTATTAGCTCTTTTTTCTTTACTTACGTATTCTTCATACTTCTTTCCAAATTGAGGTGATGTCTTATAAATAGCTAGATGTCTGTTGTTCCCAGCATATTTTAAGACATTTTATTTTAAAATGCCACAAAAAGTGCTGCATCTCGTTTACAATCAGAAGTACAGTTTACATGTTTTAAAAACATTGCATACCTGAATGAATTTTGACACTGTAGTAGTTGGTTTTCCTGGTGTCCTCTCCATTCTGATGGATATCACTTTCTTCAGGTTCTGTCCCTTAGCATCTTGATAAATGGTGATTTAGAGAAATATATCTAAGTTGGGTGTAAAAAAATGACCTTTGAAACAGATTAACAGGATGCAGTGTTCTAAAGTGCTGGTCCAACTTTTTAGTTACTGTTCATGGACATATAAATAGGAATTACTGAATTTCTAGAGATGTAAGTATTCTGCTTCAGGATTGTTGTGATTTGTTCTAACATTGTTCTTATGCTTAGGTACAGTTATTTTCCCGCTGAAAATCTGATAGAATACAAATGGCCACCTGATGAAACAGGAGAATACTATATGCTTCAGGAGCAAGTCAGTGAATATTTGGGTGTGACTTCCTTTAAAAGAAAATATCCAGGTATTTATTTTTAAAGTTTTTCTTCTAAAAACTGGTGTCTATAAACACTTTGGATGTAGTGTGTGCTTCTTTGGTTATAGGATGAGCTAACTGCATAAAAAAAGACCCAGCAAAAGCAGACCTGGATTATACTTGTTGTACTTTATATTTTCATTACTGGCATATTGAAAATGTATCTGATGATTTTTGAAGTTATGTAAGACTTCGTGGTATTGCCACTGAAAATTTGCAAACAAGTCTGATTGGGGGTTAGATCAGCAAGAACCTTTTGAAAACTGATGTCAATTTTATTTTTAAGTGATTTGTTGGTGATTTCTTACTATATGAATGGATCTCTTTATTCTGTTTCCTGAATTGTGGCAACATTCGTACACTGTGGAAAAATTTTAAAAAACACGTTTGTGGAGATTCTAGTATTTGAGCCTTCATTATTCAGAATTGTCAAATCTGGTTCTTTTTTAGGGGAATTTATTTTTAAAAGTCATGGTAAAAGAAAAAAGACTGTACTTTCAGTACTTGGTGAAAATTTCTGCATCTGAACTTACACATCAGGTTTCTTTAGTTTTTCTGTAAATCGTAACTATAGGCAGGGTCTTGACCTACTATAGGTCAAGAAAATTTACCATGTTCCTACACTGTTTATTAAACTTAAAATTAATTTATAAGGTGTCATGTTTCTTGGAATAATAGTATAATACAGACTCTAGCTGCCTGGAAACAAAATTGTTGTGAAATATTTTTACACTGTTTATTGGGGAGTTTCAGTTACTGCACACATTTTTATTTATCTTTTTTGTTTTCTTTGGAGATTTAGAAAGGCGAGATTTATCTCACAAGGAGAAACTCTACCTCAGAGAACTAAATGTTATCACAGAGACTCAATGCACACTAGGTAAGAAAACAAATTGTTAGACTCCTTATTACAGTATAAAAAGTATGGCATGCTGAAAAAAAGGGGTCAGTTTGCTGGAGAAGAATTGCATCCCTCTTAACTGAAAGCATAAATTCTGAAATTAAAATTGTTTTTTTATTAACTTGGTAAATTGGCCATGATATATCAGTATTCCAGATTTATTATTAACAAATATATTTTGGATCTATTGTAATTACTTAGAGGGGGTTTTGCTATATTCTAAATTAACTTCTAGAACCATTTTCTCTTAGAAAAGAGACCACCATAATTGTGTGGTCTCATATGTATACATTATAGGTATATATGTACATGGTGGTATGTATTACATAAATATGTACATGGTGTGTTTATATACATTAGTCTTACTTTGCCGCATTGCATTGGAGCTCAGCAAACATCAGTGTATCTTAAATGGTTCAGCTTCTCTGTTTGAAATTAGGAGAGTGTATATTAAGGCACTTGAATGTAGTTGAAATGGATTGATGTAATTGCTGAGGCTTATATTGAAAGAGCTTTTTTCTTACTCTGCTGCTATATGTGACTTGGACATGTTAGAGTTTAAATGATGGCACCACGATTTTTTTTTCTGTGTATCATGAGTCTGTGAAAATGTAATGTCATATGTTAGCAATCTTTAATATACCACCTTTATTTCTCACCTGCCAGCTCTCTGTTTTTTTCAACTTAGCTATCTGTGAGAGAACCATATCTAATTTTTATTAATAGAAGTTAAATGTTACATTCTGCCTCATATATCCAATAGAGATGTGTGCTGAGTTAACTACCTCTGCTTTTAAAATTATAATCAGTGGTAGTAATGTAGGTCATTCCATGCTATTGTCTATGTTTGGAGATTAGTTGTGTTGGAACCTTCACGGGAGGAGTTCTGCATTGTAGCTACAAACTGAGGCATTCTGACTTGTGAACTTGAAATGCTTTAATTGGTAGTCAGGAGTCTGTGTGCAGTTTGCTGCTCAGAATTGCTCTTGTAATGATTCTTCCTTGATTGGTATAGAGATGTTCTGTAAACCTCGTAATTTCAGTAAAGGTTCCGCAGGGCAATGAAACTTCACCAGCATTGCAAACAGTACAGGAGGTCCCATCTAGAACAAAGGTTCTGCCTCACCAGTGAGTTTGAGTAGGTGGTTGAGTCAATGTGAAGGGGTCTGTAGCTGTAAGTAATGACACGAGCCTGAGGTACACACAAACTCCTAATCAGCCTTGAAAGCTAAATGGCAAAAGTTCACTGCTACTTGAAAAAGAGAAGCATTCTGCACAGCAGGTTGTTGTCTTTAGCTGATCAAAAACTTCGAGTTGGTCATTGTGGGATATAAATAACCTACAGTTACTTTTGCCAGATAGCATTGTTTTTGCTTTTATTTATTTTAGGTCTGACAGCTTTGCGTAGTGATGAAGTAATTGATCTTATGATTAAAGAATACCCTGCCAAACATGCTGAGTATTCTGTTATACTGCAAGAGAAAGAACGGCAGCGAATAACAGATCATTATAAAGAGTATTCTGTAAGTAATTATCATTTAAGTGAGCCAGATCTGTAACGTGAGTGTGAGAAAAGGCTCTTCTCAAACTGATAGTGAAATGTATGTGAATTAACATAATTGTTTTTATTCCAGCAAATGCAGCAGCAGAACACACAGAAAGTGGAAGCCAGTAAAGTTCCAGAATATATTAAAAAAGCTGCCAAGAAAGCTGCAGAATTCAACAGCAATTTAAACCGAGAGCGGATGGAAGAAAGAAGAGCCTATTTTGATTTGCAGACACATGTAGGCAGATTTAAATTTCTTACCAATTGTGAGGAGGGAGCTCATTGCTTGTTTTAGTAGAGTTTGGTACCATTTTAACTATTTTCAAGGGGGTTGATTGTTCTTTCACTCAGAGGGACTTACAGTTCTGCTGTGAAATAGGTAATACTGCTAAAATAATAATCTCAAATATATTTAATCTGCAAACTTTTTTAACTTGAAAATACTTGTCTCAGGAAGCTCTAAAAATTTCAGTGTTATTTTGTTATCATGTCTTTATTCTGACAGTAGTAGCATAAGACTAAGAGGGTTGTTTATTCATATAAATGGCTAATTCTTCTTTTGAATACCTCCAAAATTTTGCCTGACAATACCTGAAGTAAAAAAGAAAACTATTTATTACCTAAAAGTGTGCTGCCTGTCAGTATTATGCCCTTGTTTTTTCTTAAATGTTATATTATTTTTGTATTGCATATGTTACATGCCTCTCTGCTTGATTAAAAAAAATTATCTGGCGTTTTGAAGCAATACTGTTCTGCTTCTATAAAGGCAGTAAAGCAAAAATTTTTTCTGCAAATTGTTACATGGCAGACAATTATGGAAAGTTTTCATTTTCCTGGTATTGACCCATGTTAGAGACAAGATGGTGGATAATCACTTCTCTTTCCTTCTGAGAGAAGGAAGGCTTATGTGTAAGCTTCTCCTTTCCATATATGTATTATTAATGGATTTTTTTCATAGTACAATCTGGTTTCAGAATTAGATGGATGTGTTCTTTCTGCTCTAAAGCAATATGGACCAATAGTGATAATTCATGCTAAAGATGCCAGTCACAATGGTTAATGTTTACTATTTCAATTGCTAGGTTTTAATTTAAAAATTATTTTTCATAGTTTACTGTTTAAAGTGGTCTTACCTAATCTTTGGTCAGTTCACGAGATGCTTAGTCATTGGTTTAATCCATGGTACTGTTTTGTGAGTGGGATCTCTTACCATTTTAATGAATTGAATTTCTCATGGTAGCTGTTCTGATTCAGTAAAGCTGGCAAGTTAAAAAATATTGGGGGGAATAGTTGGTGAGGAATGCTCAACAGTTTGTATGTGAAACAAAAATGTCATTGTTTTATATTAAACAATGCAGATTATCCAGGTGCCTCAAGGAAAATACAAAATCTTGCCTACGGAGAGAACAAAGGTTAGTCCTTATCCAGTGGCTCTCATACCCGGCCAGTTCCAGGAGTACTACAAAAGGTATTTTGAAAGCGTTCCAACTGCCAATTCTGTTGCACTGATCTCTTCTGTCTACATCTAGCAGGTGGAAAACATTTCAGTGTCTTTGCTGTAAGGTTTCAAATTAGTTTTATGTTTGAGACACTTGCTAGTCTTCAAAGATGCATCGTGTGACAGCTTGTGTCAACAAAACAGTACTGCTTGCAAGAGCACTGCCTCTGCTGGTGTATTGCAGTGCCTGAGATTTGTCCTGCTCAAGTGTTTACCATGGTAAAAAGAGACATTGATTTCAGTCCTGCCACCTTCCTGTTTACTTATCATCTGCTCCTGCACATGTGCTAAAATTAATGTTTCTGTATCAAAGTGTTGTAATGCTGGCGTGTGATCATGTGTCTTCTGTGTGACAGTCTTGCTGTTCTATTTTGAATTTTTAGAAACTTTTTAAAAAAATTTGATTTGTCTTGTGGGTTAAGTTTGATATTGGATTTGTAAGTGAGAGAGAAAGACGTTGCAAACAGGATCTTTGCATTTCATGAAAAACACGTTACTTGACTGTTGACATAAATTTAGGATTTTACCAGTGGTGTGCTACCATTGAACAAATTCATACGGATTTGAAGATTTTGCTGAAGTCTTAGTATTGTACAATAAAGATGGTATTCATGGTATATGTGCTTGGTTTTCTTTAGAGAAGCTCTTTGTCTGCACGTGCCTTGCTCCTTCCAGTGTGTATTCATACAGCCCACCCCAAATTTGCATGTTACAGGATGTTCCTGAAGGACTTGAGTTTTATTAAATTAATTAAATTAGAATTGCTACATATTATGTTTATTTTGCACTTGTAAACTGCAAGTGAAACTGCTTTTCCATCTCAGTGAAGGACATGGTCTTTCAAAATGTGCAGCAAAATAGTATCCTGTTCCTTACAATGCTTGTCCTCAGCAGTAAGAGGACTTTCACTCTTTTCTTAGTCTTTAAGGTTAAAAAGGAAAAGGGTAGATTATGCATGTTAAGCTGTATCTGGCTATAAACAGTAGGATTAGATCTTTACATTCTTCTGAAATTATATTTTCATATGGATTATTTTGTTCTCAATAATCAGCTCTACAGCTGTATTCTTTGCTTTGCTTTGGACATGTTTGTGTGCCCTGGGTTAGAATTGTACACATTCTGGGGCACTGTACATTCATAAACAAAGTGTATGGTCTGTTGGGCACAGTAACATGGATTGGTTAAAACTTTGCAAATACACTCTCCTGTGTTCCATGAACATCTGCTCTACAAAGAAGACAAGTACTATACATGGTATCACATTTGGGAGGAGAAATTAGTGTGTTTCCTTTGTTTTCAGAACTGCATGTTTTTATGTGCCTTTCTGAAAAAAAGGAGACTCTTTCTCAGTGAAGTCCCCATATGCTGTGTGACTTAATACTTATGCATAAAGTACACATGAATGAATGAATTTTGTTTATTTAACTTTAGATACTCTCCAGATGAACTTCGTTACTTGCCATTAAACACAGCTCTTTATGAACCTCCTTTGGATCCAGAGCTGCCTGCATTGGACAGTGATGGAGATTCAGATGATGCGGAGGAAGGGCGAGGTGATGAAAAACGGAAAACCAAAGGCAATTCGGTGAGATAAATTGAAAATATTCTTGAGCAAAAAAATCCTTTCCTTCACTTCTGTTAGTTTAACTAGTTTCTTTGTAGAATCTTCTAACATTTGCAAAATGAGAGGAAGACCTTTTTTAGTGCTTTTGTTTATTTCATAACATTGCTCTCCAGCTTTCTGTTTTGGTCCATTTTCAAAGTAAATTGAACAAATTTTAGGCCTTTTCTTTTTTTGTTTGTTTGTTTGTTTGTTTTGTTTAAAGAAATTTTGAAGAAACTTCACAGTGCAGTTTTTCATTATGCCCTTTTTCCAAAGAGAAGTTGCTGGCATTTCTGAGGAGAATGAACTCTGTAGTTCAGATCACAGTGTGTTTAGTGTTTGAAGTCCCACTGAATCTGTCCTCAAAGCAAAGTTGATAACCTCATAACTTTTTGTTTTTGTGATGTGGAAGTAACAAGTACTCAGTATAGAAACAGTTATTTCATTCCAGTTTAAAAAGAATGTAAAAAGCACTGGTGTTTTTGCTTTACAGTACGTATTTTAAAAGATATTTATGTTCTCTCCACTTATGCAAATACAAAAATTAACTGCTAGCTGAAACTTAAGGGAAACTTTCATATATTTACCTTGACAGTGTTTTAAATGCTCAAGAGCTAACTGAGTTTCAAATTAGAGTGAACCATTGCTATATTGGTGCAGTTTGTATGTTGCTGACAGTCTTTCCAGAAGTTTAACCCTAATTTTAACAGCACTGGAATGCTGTTAGCAATTTAGCAATTTCTAGCATGATCGATGAACATGTTTGACAGTGGATATGTACAATTCTAAATTTTACCCTGTAAATATTTATCTTCTTTGAATTTTGGAAGATGCTTATAACTGAAGAAGAAAAGAGGAGGTCAGCTTGTAGGTTAACAAAAAGAGAGATAGGTGTTTAATACTCTGTTTCTGTTTGCATTTTTTTGAGAAGAAGAAATAATATAAACATAGCATGCTAAATGTCAACTTAGAATTTCGGTTTAATCACACTCCAGCTTTTTTTATAGTTGGTCAGTTGGTCTTTAACCATTTTTTCCCAGTTTCATTTTCCACTGACTTTCATTCTTGCTAATGGTAAAGAAAAGTAACTGGACCAAGCAGACTATCCTTTGATTTTTCACAGAGGCTCAGAAAACTTCTTTTTTGTGACAGAACGCAGAAGGAAAAATGTCCTTGAGTTTGAAAAATGTAGAGAAGTGTGGGAAATTGATAATCAAATTCCTGTGAAGTGGTTTTGGCTATGGGAGCAGGGGTTCTTAGCTAGTTAGTCATTGAGGGGGGCATATAGTTCAGAAAAAGCACAGAGGTGGGACATTGTCAGATTTGGGCTACCTGCCATTTGTCAGATCTCTGTGGTGAGTCCCACAATATGCTTTATACCTTTTCCATTTTCACACCCCCCCC
>VWZW01004095.1:17222-28757 GCA_013397115.1 Edolisoma coerulescens
TCGGTAGTGTTTTAGTGGGTCTGTCCTAAATAACCCTTCCCCTAAAATAAGAGTGAAACATACCATTTCTTGTTGCCACATAGTTTGATCAGCTTTTGTGTTCCTCTCCCCCATTTGCCCTGTGTCCGTTTTATCTGTTGGTTTTAGGATCTGGGGCACAGGCTGATTACTATTGTGTTTTTACAGAGTGTGTTTTACTATAGGGCACCATTGTTATTTGGCCTCTTGGGTTTTATTGTAATAAATGTGAGTAATCACACTGCTTCCTTCTGGAGCTTTTTGGAAGCCTTTATTAACACTTATCTGAGAAAAGTCCTGTGCTGCTGCTCTTAGTTATGCTTACATTGATCTCTCACCCTCTTTGAATCTCTTCCCCTCTTTCTTGCCTCCTCATTCCTCAAAAAAAGAAAACAAACAAACCTCTAACTGCAAAAAAAAAATCTGTTGTTTGGTTCTGTATTAAATATGGAAGTGTGTTTTGCCGTTGATGGCATTCTTCTGCTGCAGTCCAAATTAAATATTTAGATTGCTCCTGGTGAAAATAGTAGATGAGGGTGGCAGAAAAAAACCTTCACATGTTTAATTCAAGGCAGTGCTTGTACACTTTAAATGCATGACAAGGGCACTTTTAATTTTTTTCTGGCCCTTTACGTTGTAAACAGCATCTTGCATTTAGTTGATTTCTTGCTGGCTTCTAATGGAAAACAGTTCAAAGAATTACAGTCGTGCTCCCCATACTGGTACCAAGACCAACTGGAAAACGTGACTGCTGTTGCTAATGCCAGTCTCTTAAACCAGAAAAAACCAGATTATGAATGTTGTGAACAAAGGTGTTCTAGATTGTGATAAACCCCATGCTTTTGCAGAAGGAATGACATATCCTTCTCTTACCTTAGTTGACTTTAAGGGGCATAGGAAAGACTTGTCTGTCTATCCAAAAAATAAAAAAAATATAGCTATGGTATTTTTATTATAGGACAATTCGTCTGGCAATGTATCTGAAGGTGATTGCGCCACAGACAACCAGGAGGATTCTTTTCAGGGAAGACAAAAAACGAGAGACAAAAGTGCTACTCCACGAAAAGATGGTTCCAAACGTTCTGTATTACCCAAATCAGTTCCTGGGTACAAGGTAGAAGAAAAAAGCCCCTGACTGAATTTTACTCACCAGCTTCTCCCTGAAGTATTTGGTTTTTTCAATAATGTGGAACTTCTGCTTGCTGTACTTCACTAGCTGTTCTCCTGTTGTGTGCTCCATCTGTTTGCTTCCTTATTTCCTTTTTGCTTATATTTCATGTGGGGCTTTTCTTTACCCTAGCTGTACAGTGGCCTCCTGTTGTGTTAACTTTAGTTTCATAGGCAGTAACGCTAGAAAAATCCATTGTGGATTTATCATTGGGACTCAACATCTTTTTGTCTGCTTTAACATAGCAGTCGGAAGTATGTGCCAGTTTGAAGCTAGCAATCACTATTCGTTACTTTTTTTCTATTTCGTATGGCAGCATACCAAGAGACCAGTGCTGTAAAGTGCAGCTTTATGGCTAAACATACTGATATGACATTCATTGTAAATACAGCCTTTTATCCTGCGATGTTACAATGTATAGGATGCAAGGCACAAAGCTTATTACAGCTATATAGGCAACACTATGTAACCCCTGTAAGAGTATACGGAAAGTAGCTTATTATGTCGTTTGTGGGCAATATGCTTTTATCTAAACTAGAAACTTGGTGAGGATTTTAAGACATTTCAGCTATCAAACAGTGATTGCTGAACCTAAGACCCAAATCTTCAGTATTCCTGTACAGTAGTTTCAAAAATTATGATAAAAATACTCTTCAGAAGAAGTGGGAATTGACATCATTGTTTATGTGTTACTATTTTGCATACCGAGAGAGGATCTGAATAAACTGTAACACATTTAAAGCACATAATTGTCTAGTCCTGTTCCACTGAGAGGAATGAGAATTTTCCATTGACTTATGTGGGAGCAGGAATAGACCCATAAAGCAGGAAAACACTAAGTTAAGGTAGGGTTGAGTGTTTTCCAGTCAGGAATGCTTATTGACAGTTACGAGACAAGGAACACTTTTGTCAGTGACAAGTTTGTACATACTGAGAATCTGTCTCAGCAAAAATGAGCTGTTGATGGCTTGCATTCATGCTTATATTCATAAATGTTTACTATCTGTATTTACCAAGTTAATAGTAAATAAACTATAACTTAAAATAAGAAGCTAATTTCCAGCACGAATTGGACAGCTTTGATAAATTTCCTCTACGTACGGTATCTGCACAAGTTCATAACAGACAGCAAGCTCCAGTTGCATTTTCTCTTTTCAGGAACTTACTAAGAAATGCGTGAACTGTGGAGATTGTGGTTACCACATATATATATATTTTTATATGTAACTTTGCAAGAAGTTGTAGACATAGAATGCATTTCAGTATTCCCATGAACATGAAATCCAAATATGAAGGCTGAAATTTTGCTTTAGCTTTGACGTTAGGATTGTGTGCCACTGGTTTACAGAAGTTTCTCTTAGCTGTGAGATGCCCAAGAGTTTGAGATTAGTCCAATCTGTTTAATAGCCTTGTGAATGCATCGAGAGAGAACTGATGGAGCAGAACTTTCAGCAAAGTTTTGAACTTAAATTGTAGAAGAGTAGTGTACAGCACTGAATTTTGAAAATGGATTCCCATAGCAATTACTTACCGGTTCAAAATCACTGATTCTGTCAGTAACAAGGTCTTATTATAAACTTACAGTGCCACATCTTTGCAATGTCAGCATACCCTGCCTGCATCAACCATCAGGCTGTTGTTAAGTCAGGGGTGGTGATGATATGTTGGGAGGGTGAGAGGATTGGCTTTCTTGTTTGTGGGAACATTTGAAAGCTTGCAATAAGCCAAATTACATGAGCTGTTTTAACTGGCAAGACAGAATGATTCTTGTTTGTGAGTCTATAAAAGCGCCAGATAACAATATACCTACCATATGTGCCTACATGTTAAGGCACTTTGAGCCGAAGGCTTAACTGATTCAAAATGTTTTCCCTGTGAACTCTTTATAATACTTCTGTTCTATATTGTTCTTTAATATTGGACTATTTTTGTAGGACACTAATTTTTGGTTACATGTAGTTAAAATTGAAGGATAATTGCTATGGCATCAGCATATATATGTATAGTTATAGCCATGATATGAGTATTACAGGATTCCATACATTTCCATTGAGTTATTTTCGAGTAAAAGAAATACTGTATTTTATATGGAGTCTTTTTTTATTGTCAGTTCTTTAACAAAGAACGATGAGCATGTGTTTTACATTTTGTCATGTTACAAGTAGTGAGTCTGTTGCTGCAGGACTGACTACTACAATTGCACACACAGGGTACTGTTAAAAGTACAGGAGATTTTTTTGCACATAAAAATGAAATGTATTGAGTATCTTTATTTTGCAACACTTCTGTTTTGGGTCACTGTACATGAAAATGTAATGCTTTGCATCCAGAATAGGTTGTTATAAAATGGTGTAGTTGGAAAGCTTACTTTGAGAGCTGCAGCACAGCAGCATGGAAGTGAAAACCTACACAGCACACAGTCATCATTTTGACCCTGCATTCATTTTCTCTTCTATCTTATCCCAATAAGATGAGGATGTAGAAAGCAAAATTTACTCCTAATGAGATGGGATATTGTGACTTCCCATTTGGAATTAACAGACTTTTTTATAGCATTTCTAAAAGCCATTTATGGTGGTAGAACTGAACTGGATTGAAATGTGAATTGTCTTGATTCTTTTTTTTTTTTTTTTTTTGTAAAAATACTTCCATACTGTTGGAACTTCATTCTTAATAGGCTGTGATTCTCACCCCCCTTAATATGCACACTTTCTAATGAATACAGTTTTAGTGAACTAAGACTAGATGGAAGCATTGTTAATAAATACATCTATATCAATGAGAGTTTTGTGTATCAAGAGTGTGAACTGCACATACCTGTAACACTGGTGTGTGTCCAAAAAGCAGCTCACTTTGGCTGGAGTAGTGAGGAGTGTGCTGTTGTATATTAAAGGCAGTAAAATACAAATCTGTAACAAGCCAGTAGTCTGATTAGAAAAGTGCACTTGCTATTCTAGAAAAGCTCGGTTTCATAGACTAAAACACATTTTAAATAGCCTAAACATGGAAGGGTAAATGCTGCCACACTGACAAGGTTTAAGCATGTGCCACTTTTGTAGGGAGGAGCAGGGTATAAAGGTATACATGTAGGACACGTAGTATAGTTTACAGTAAAAGAGTTTATGTGTGGTTTTGCTTCCATTATATTTATTATTTTGTAGCGATGTTTGTGTGTTAGACTTCTTTTATTGTTTTATTATATTTATGTATAAAACAGGTTGACTTCGCTTTTTTAAAATAAATAAGCAAAAAAAAGTGTCTATGAATGCCTCTGTCATCTTTTGAAGGAAGTTACCTATAAACATCTGGTGTGGTGTTTTGCTTTCTTGAATAAAATTCCTTAGACCAAACAATTTGAAGCAGGCTGTAGACATGTTTTGACATAAAGAGCAGATTGAAAACTTCAGAAAACTTGAAGCGCTGCATCGTGATACTTTAAAAATAAATCAATATATTAATCACCTTGCTAGGTGCTATCAAAAACTGGCTGGGAAAATAAACACACTTAAAGATAACTTGTATTGCAAAAGATCTTTGTAATTATTTTAAAATATACATATACATACATATACATATATATGTATACATTTGTGTTTTCACATTTTAAATTTATTTTAAAAGTAAACCCTGTTCTTCTCCCCGTGTGTGGTTGTTAGTTGACTGGGATTCTTGTTTACTGACAAGCTATTTAGAAGAGAATATGCCTTCAGCTCCCTCTCCTAGCTGGGTCTTCGCAGCAACATTGTTTTTTTTAAAACTGGCACTAGTCAGTTTAACATCACTGAGCACTGTGTTAATTGTAGACTACATTTCTCACTAATTTCATTATGCAGCAGTCAAAGCTGAACAATATAACTACTGCCATGTTTCTGAAATTTGGAATGCCTTACTTCTTCCTCAGGCCTCTTCAGGATGAAATGGCTGGTTTATCTATGGAGTTGGGACACAGAATACATAGATGTTTCACATTTTAACAGCCTGCTAGTTCTCTTACCCTGTAAATGGATCTCATGGATCCAGACACACTCCAGATGATCATTTAGAAAAATTACAAATGTAAATCTGTAGTTAAATGCAAGGCTCTGTTTCTTATAATGGTTATGACTGGATACAAAAAGGAATGGTAATAGAAATACAGCCCTGTACAACATAGCTAACCAGATAATTTGAAACTGAAGACAGAAAAAAGCAATGTATGCAAATAAAAAAATTATATATAATTTCCTTAATAAACAGGAAATCCACATAGTTCATAAAGTAATATTCTATATTGGAAGAATCTTCCTGACATTTTTCATTCTATGTCACATTTAGTTTACCGTGAGGAGAATGTTAGCTGATGAATTAATAGGAAGAGGCAAGTACATGCTTTTGATCCAATTGGATTTACATATAACTCACTATGTATGACAAATGCAAAATTTTAGGTAATTTACGATTTTTTTCAGTGCTGCTGCTTGTCAGTGATTGTCACATGTTTCAGGGTTCACACATTCTGACAGATAGTTTATTAATTTCAATAGTTGAGGAGATAGATGACATTTCCTGTTGAATCTGTAAATTCTTCTGGAATGAATTTATAGCCCTCTTCTACCCTTCCAGCCAAAGGTCATTCCAAATGCTATATGTGGAATTTGTCTGAAGGGTAAGGAGTCCAACAAGAAAGGAAAAGCTGAAGCTCTTATACATTGCTCCCAGTGTGACAACAGTGGTAAGTATCTATATACACTTAAGTGGATTCCTGAGGGAATTTGACACAGATCTTTTTGTGGACATATTTAGCCTATACCATGTGTAGCAACAGTTCAGTTGCTTTTTCTGTCCTTTGTTAAGACCCCGTCTCTCTTTCGTGTTCTCTGTACTCGCACACTCTGTGCTGTGGATCTCACCAGGAGGTGAGCTAAGCTTCACGTTCAGTAAAAGCAAACAGTCTAACTACTTTTAAATTTCATTTCAGGCATAAAAGTAATAATACTGGTTTTAATCTAGGCCACCCTTCTTGCCTTGATATGACCCCGGAGCTTGTTGCTATGATTAAGACTTACCCTTGGCAATGTATGGAGTGTAAAACGTGCATTATATGCGGGCAGCCTCACCATGAAGAAGAAATGATGTTCTGTGATGTATGTGACCGTGGTTATCACACGTTTTGTGTGGGCCTTGATGCTATCCCTTCAGGTAATAAACTAAGAGTTACTTGTTCCCTTCCCACCTCCTCCGAGTCCTGGGCTCTCTCAGAATTAATACATGCGTTGCTTTTGAAAGAATAGTTTAAAACAAGTGTGAAGGGTTAGAGTAAGAAATACTGTAGGAAAGCATTCACACTGTAGAACCTGATTTTTTTACTAAGCTTTATTTCTGTATATTTGGTTGTGCACAGTTAAACCTGGCAATTCCTGTGTAGGAAATATAATTGGCTTTTACACCATAATGCAAACAGGCTCACTCAGAACTATTTTTTTCCATATCCATAGAATACTGAGAATAATTACCTCTTTTCATTGAAGAAACCTGTAAAAGAAACTGTATTGCTGCATATTGCTAGAGTACAGCTTTCACATTGTGCTCTAAAAGAAATAGTTGTCTCAATTTAATATTTGTAAATACCTCTTTAAACCCTTTCATTCCCTTTTTTATTCTTAAACATCAAAACTGGAACAGAAGTACCTCCATGGCAGGCAGGCAGCCTGTAGCTTTAAATTGCCCAGTCACTCCTATCATCTGGCCAACTCAGGGCAGTAGAAAGAAAGTAACAGCTGGTACTGTTGCTACTGTTGCTTTACATATAATTCTAAGTCCATGGTAAGTTCATGAATACATATTCAGTGGCAGTACATACTCCCTGTACAGTACTGAAAACACACTGTACTGCCCCATTTTGGGATGCATTGGAGCTAGCTGTCACTTTAGTACAGGTTCTGTGGGCGATTTCACTTTGAGGCTGACCTAAGAATGTAATCAAAATAGATTATATGTCTACAAAACTACAAAATTACCAAAGCAGCCTTTGATTCCAGCTGTTGTAATATAAACAGTTAGATGCTTCCCCAACTGCCATTCATTTCTGCTCTTGGTAACTTCACGACCTCCAACTGTAGTCATTCACCTGAAAATATGACCTGCAAACTTGAGCCTCCTTTGTCGAGTTCTTACCCAATAACCACCTGCTTGGCAGTGCTGGCACTTCCTGAGGTCCACAAAGATTGGTGTAGCCCGTGGTTACACATAATGAGTCTCCAAGGGAGCGTGAATTGTATATGCTGCTTTATAGAAAAGATGCTCAATTTTAAAGAAAAGCATTGGTTGTTTGCATTAAAGGAACTTCTGCAAATACATAAGCACCTAACAGAATGGCGAAGGGTTGCCTAAATAGATGAGAGAGTAACAAACTTAGTTTCCCAATAATTGATAACTTTCTTTTCTTAGGTCGCTGGATTTGTGATTGTTGTCAGAAAGACCCTCCTGTACCCAGAAGAGGAGGAAGAAGGGGGAAAACCAGCAAGGAGGGCTAAAAAAGCCCTAAAAACTTGCTGTCCAAAACTTAACTGCACAAATTAAAGTTATACTTTGGTGCTATTTAATCAACCATTCTTAAGAGGAACAATACCACTTTTTTTTTTCCTTTTTACTAAATAAACTTCGTCTATATAATGATTTTTTTGTGATACAAGTCACTAATGTCCTGTCAGATGTTGAGATAGACAAGCCAAATTCCCACTCAAAAAGAAGTCTTACAGTAATGAAATTTAAATTATACATGCATTTGTATAAAATTATAGTAACATACTTGTTTATTTCAGTGCACTCATCAGTAAGCTCTGTGAAAAGAAAATTACAGAGCAATTTAAATATACTTTATTTGCATAGCAACTGGTTATTTTGAAAGACTTGACCAAAGCAAAAAGTATTCCTGGAAAAAGTAACTTCTAAGGAAGAGTGGGCATGAGATGACCACCTTACAATATACTGCAAATCCCTTTCCGCAGAAATTTTCCTTGCAAGCTAATGACTTATTCATAAATGCGCGCTTGAAAAAAACCATCAATCACAAAAAGCTATCAAGGGAAGTGTGAGAAAGCACCTCTCAAGTTCGAGATACCTGTATGCTGTGTTGTTTCTAATGAGAGATGAAAATGTCATATTGACAAATAACAGCAGCCGAAGTCTCCCTCTCCCTGCAGTAATAGCAAAGAAACAACATGCACTTGATTCAGGTCATGGATTTGTAGTGGTGATGAGTGACTGGACCAACCTCTGTTTGACAGATGGCTGATGTGATGTAGAGCACACACAGTCAAAGACCATCTATTCCCTTAGGTGATTGATTGTTTTCTCCTTCCTTCACCCTAAGCCCCTCAGCTTCATGAATACACTCACATTGCTAATCAGTTTTACTGGAGATACTTGCTCAGAAAAGAAGCAGGTTTTGTTTTTAAATATCTAAATTGAGAGGGGGATTGAAGTGCACTAGTTTATTAATTTTTCTTTATAAAAAACAATAGAAAATACTGAATTGGAATTGATTTTCCTAAGCACCTATTTTAAGTGAATTTAACAAGATCCCAACTATACATTCATTTTTAAGCCCTGATCTCTGAAGAGCCCTGCAAATACTGTGCTGGCTGCTCATTTTAGATACTGGGGAGGATTTACAATATAAAATTAAATATGGCTTTTTCTCCCCACTTCCTTTCTGGTTTAGGAAATGTAACCTGAATATCTCTTCAGGAAACATAGCGAGTATTAAATATTACAGCAAGTCATTCATACCAATTCCACAGGATGAAGTGTGACTTAAGTCCAGTGTGTATCAATTTAAAAAAGAATTTCAAGTATTAATTTCAAGATTCCAATAAGTATAGTCCAGAAAACAGACTCCTCATCCTGAGATTCGTCTTCTGTAGACTGTGAGTATTTCTGGTTTGCCTCCATCTCCTCAGGGTTGTAAGAAGCCTCACCAAATGGGTACTGTACCACTGTTCGATCGTAGTACACCTTCATTTCAAACTCGCTCTCCAGGTGAGAGGGATGGCCATAAATCCCTATTCCCACAGGGCGGCGGAAGTGTGCAGGCACATGGACGATGTCTTGGCCACAAGTTACAGACTGTAACTCGTACTCGTCAAAGCTGGGGTGAAGCGTCACATCAGACACGTACAAGTCTGCGTCGCCTTTTAAACTCCGCATCTGAAGAACTATCTTTCCCTCGTGATTTAGTCTCAAATAGCTGTAGTTTCCTGCTCCAATCTGACCTTGGACAACATGAAGAAGAATCCATTCCTCCGGTATGTCCTCTTCCTCAAAGGCATTTACCACAAATAGTACTTGAGCTGTCACAAATACTGTCAGGATTCTTCTCCATTGTGTTGCCATGGCCCTCAGTTGTATTTGGACTCTTCCTGTGTTCCGTGTGCTACCCTGTGAGTACAAAACACAATTCAGATTTTAGTACATTCCCTTCTTGGAAGTAATCTATTACTTTTTTTTAATTGTAATTTTTATAAATCCTCTCTAGTCCATACAAAGTTAACTTCAATTACATGTGGTCATTAACTTGTATTTTTTAATAGTCACAGAAACCAATGCCAAGATTCAGAACTTTGTCAGAATAAAATGGCCTAAATTCCCAAAAGTTTAACAGAAATTAATCAAGCCAGTGTTCTTCCAACAGAACTGACGTAGAGATTTAGTTTCATTCTACCTGCATGTCTGCCAAACTCGACAGATACCCAGAAGGGATGAAACCCAATAATGATTTTAGCTTCATTTCAAAAAAAAAACAACAAAACAGTTAAGGAAAAGAAGGCTTTTGCATACTTGAAGATGCTTAACTTTATATCAGGTACTCTAGGGCATCCTATTTGTTCTCCCATCCTCTCATCTCAACTTCAAAAGACTGTAAAGGTGCAAATCTGGATGTGGATTTGAAGCAGTAGGCATTCCAACTTGCACTGGGATGGAGTTAGAAATAAAAACAAATTATCTAATTAGATAAATACATTATTTATGATCCTGATGTTTGGCTTGTTTCTAGGACCAAATTTGGCATATTTTCCCTGAAAAAAAATGCATTTACTTTCAAGAAGATTTTATTACGGTACAAATGCTCAGCTCTTTACAGCATTTGCATACAAAAGGCTGAAGGTATCGGGACAAGGGGAAGATGGAAAGGACTGCTTCAAGACAAGGCTCTTACAGCCTATTCCCTCCTTGCTGCATGCTCCCAGTCGGGCAGCCTGAGTGTGCCTGCCACACTCCAGCCCTCTGAACAACTGTGCTAAGTCTCTGTGTGCAAAGCAGCAACTTCCAAACCTTGCTGAAGGCTTCCAAAGTACACAGCTGACTGAATTTGACATGCAAATCACAGAAGCCACAAGCCTGAACACCTTCATATTTAAGAGGAAGATTCTCATCCTCTCATTCCTTCCATAAGGACACTACAATTATCTGAAACCAGAAAGCTGCCTCTAAGTCGTTCTGTACCCTGCTAGCATCAAAACAAACTACATTACTTCCACTGAGACGTCACTTAAACATTAGAAGTTCTACAACTGAACGGATCCAGGGGAGAAGAAAAAATAGAAAAAAATGTTCAACTGTTTCTGTAGTTTGACGTTTTCTGCCCCAGAGGCCTCTCTACTGCAAGGCCACAATTCTGCAAAGACAGCATAAAACAACGAGGTGCAGCATTCGCTGAACCTGCCAGACTGACAAAACTCCCTCAACAGCTACAGGACAAAACAGTCTTTTGTCTCCCCCGTATCAGGGAGGTGACTCTGTCACTTGTACATCGAAGTAGTCATGAAAAAGCCGAGCGGAGACACAGGAGGAGCTCCACATCTGACCAGAAAATAATTAAAGTTATCCAGGAAAGAACGAAAGCGTCCTGGCGCTTGGCGCCGCGCTCGGGAGGAGAACCGATTCCAAGAGACCTTGGACAGAGCCACGAACGAGCAGCTCTGCCCTCCCCGGCTCTCCCCCGCCTCCCCGGGGCGGGACACCCGTCGGTGGCGGCGGCGGCTCCGGGAGACGCGGGCGGCTCCGCGCCGCTCCCGCCGGGCGGCCCCGACAGGCCCGGCGTCGGGCCCGGCGTCACCTCGCCGGCCGGGGGCTGAGGCACGGCTCACCTCCGACCTGCCGCGGGGCTCCGGCTCCGGCGAGGCCGCAGTCACGGCGAGGAAGAGCAGCGGGGACTCCGCGGACGTGCAGCAGCGCAGCGCGGCCGGGGAGCCGCGGGAAAGCCCCTCCCCGGGGCGGGCCCCGGGGCAGCGCGGCGGCCGAGAAGAGGCCGGCTCTGAGGAGCCGGCGGGGAGGGCGGGACGCCGCTCCCTCTGCGCGCCCCGGGAGCC